>JBBPCW010000014.1:13384089-13396742 GCA_037974425.1 Phenacogrammus interruptus | reverse complement strand
AGGCTCTGTCTAGACACAACATTAAAACACCTGCGGCTTATAGTCGGGTGCGGCTTGTGTATGAACAAAACGGGATTTTCCCCTATTTTTAGCTTGTGCGGCTAATAGTCCGGTGCGCCTTATAGTCAGGAAAATACTGTATATAGTCGGTTCTCTAGTGCAATATATACTGTTTTACAAAGTTCTGTTCTTTTTTGTATTTGTAACGTTGATAATGAGAAAATTTGGTTTAAAGATGACTACACAGATTTTTGTAGGAATTTTTTGGTGGGTGTGAAGGTGGGGGTGTACCATAAAGCATTTATGCATTATGCCTAGGGCACATGAGTGGCCAGCAGTGGCCCTAGGTGTAGGAACAGAAGTGATTGTGGAGCAGGTCATTACTTTTTGTTCTCTGTGATGATTGTGGTGCAGGTCATTGCTTCTTGTTCTCTGTGATTGTGGTGCAGGTCATTACTTTTTGTTCTCTGTGATGATTGTGGCGCAGGTCATTGCTTTTTGTTCTGTTTTTCCTGCTGCTTTCAGTCTTTCCTGCAAGTGGCTTCAAAAGTGCATGCATGCATGGCTGTTCCACACCAATCTGGTTTAAACTTTCTTTAAATCTTTGTATAAATGGAACTCTTATTCTCCCCAAAATATTCTACTGCACACCTCATAAAATGAGGATGTTTTACATGCATTGCAAATAAAATGCACTCATAACCAAAACAAACCATTGCAGACCCTGGAATGTGCATATTTCAGGTTTTCTCCTTTTTCATCCTGTGTTCTTTTTGTGACCTCCATTCAGGTGATTTTCGATTGCTGTCAGACACATCAAATGGTGCAACTGCTGGAATACAGCACTCTGTACGCTTTCAGAATGTCTGCACAGGGACTCTGAGGGATGTTGCTCAGGCAGGCAGATCTCGGGGGAATATGTCCCCTCAAGGCTCGCTTCTTGGGCGTATGCGTGTGGTCGCTTCTCTTGTGGAAGAGCAGAGTGAAACATGCGTTTTGACAAGACCAAATGCTCACTTTACTTTGGATTAGTCTGTCAGAGTGATATGTGAGAAGTAGCTTCACCAGCCCAGCCTGACCTGCTTTTGGGAATATGAGGAGCATGGCAGGGTCAAAAACACAAGTGATAAATCATCCTTCATGTTAAAATTATTAGCAGTGTGTGTGCCCTGCATTTTCATCAGTGTAAGCTTTGGCTATATAACCTGAAAATAGCTCTTTGAGAGACCACATTACAGAAAAAGGAAACGGTCTAACTTCTTTGTAGTCCTAGATTGTAGAATATTATATGAAAACATAGCCTTTTTGAATTAATTATTTTTGCGATGTCACAAAAAACAACATATTTTCATATATTTATGCCTATTTAGGCCACAACAGGTTAGCTCCACTCATTTACAATGAAGGTACGGTGCGAAATTCTTATCGCGCGATAAAAATCTCGCACCCCTCGCACCCACCCCTGGACAGAGGGAGCTGGGTCTATACCCAGAACACATTAATTTCATTTTAAACTCAGTTTAATGCATTACCCTAAAAACAAATGTAAAGGTAAACCAGTATTCGCCTCTTTTAATTTAAATTCCACACTGAGATATGCAACCCGGAAGCTCGCAAGACGAAAGTATTGGGACACCGTGGCAAGGTGAACGGTTTTCGGAGAATAAACCCTGATCTACTCGGGCTAAAAATACGAACGAGGGCTCGTTGGAAAGGTCTCCTGGAGATGTCTGAGTGCTTGCACCATGGAGAAATCGTACTTTGAGCGTGGGGGCTCAACCCTGGTGTGGAATTCTAAAAAAGTGCTTCCAGGATGACTACTGCCTGCCCTGAGTCCCCTTGTGTTAAAACATCCAGAAAAAAATATATTTATTGCCACAAAAAAGGAAAAAAGGTGGAGGATATTTGCAGTTTCGGTATTGTTGTGGGGTTTTCCGCATAAACTATGGGTTCAGTTCTCAAAAAAATCTGTGTGTGACTGAATCTGCGACTCCTGATCCGCGTAAAACTGGGGGGGTTGCTGTGTATACACCCCCATTCACCATGTAGCTCCACCTCAGTCAATAACAACAGTAATTGGGCATTATGTGCTCAATGTGCGCAAGTGTGTTCTCTGTAGCGTATTTACTTACTTTCCCTTAGAAAATGAACAAAACATGTCACTTGAGTGGGGATGCTAATCGTGTTGCATATACCTGAACAATAAAAGCAGGTTGCTGTACTGCGTGTAGGTCGTCAGGGTCTGGCCCAGGTTCTTGGTTTAATTAGTCTCAGATAAAGATGTCAATTATCTGGACTTGGCCGCGGTCTCAGTTTAGTCTTGACTATGGTTTACCCACAGTTGGCTTGCCCCGAGCTCAGAGCTTAGAGTTAAGAGTGACGTTAAGAAAGTACAGTGACTCATCGCAAAACAGAAGCACTTCAAAAGCACATCTTGGTGTAATCATAGGAAATGTCCTTCAAGCATTTTGGTGGTATATCAAACAATGTCAATTGCTGTAATTGAATTTAGGAAATGGGGAAAATTAAAAATGTCTTTGTTTTGGAATGTTTATTTTTTTTCAAGCTGGGTGGATCTCACAGAAGCAGTAATCACTAGGCTAGTATAAAGGCAGGGTCGTCTGAGTTATGAGGTTTTTTTCCTGCACCCCACCGTCTCCGTCCTGCCAAACCGACTCTCCTTCTTATCTACCCAAAGCAGCCCCCTTACACTGTGCCAGAAACTCTGGCGGTTCAAATTGGGGGTAATGTCTTCCTTTTTGTGTGTGAGGCTGATCACATCGCGTGGATAAAGTGATTATGGAAATGCTGGGGTGGCGCTGGAAGCAGACTTTATGGGGCGGGGGAAGCGAGGGGAGCTGACATCCAGTCCCCAGCACACAGAGAAGACTGGGCTATGGCATTGTGTCTGTGAGTCAGACCTGTTCTGCAGCAATAAAGAATGTTTTGTGTGTGGACTGTTTCCATTTAGAGGGAGACAGGTTGCTTGTGATTGGCTATTGTTGTAGCAGACAGAGGAAAAGAAACTGGATCCTTTCCTGGCCCCCTTATCGATCCGTCTTGGTTCAAAGCCCGTGTCCGTCAGTGGTGTCGTGGGGCTCTAGCTTCCGATCACTGAGCCCATGCAGCCAAGCATGTGATTGACATTTAGAGGCGATGGTTTGAGTTGTACGATTAAATACGCTCGCAGAGTTAATCAAGCTGCGCTGATGCTAAAACAAACCGTTTAAAAGCTTAAATGAGTGAATAAAGGTAGCAGATGGTTGTGCATAATGTACTATGATGGATCGTGCTCTAGCCCCCTTGTATTTTTGTGTTTTTAAAAAGCCATTTCTGGCTCTGTCGCCTCCTGCACCGATGCCTTGCTAATAAAGAAAGTACAGCACATCATCTAACTAAGGTTGATAGGTAACATTGATAAAACGCATGAAAATGGAGTGTCAAATTAGCTCAGGCACTTTTCATGAATAATCTGCATCATTATTTCACATTTCACAGTAAAATATTCGGCCTGAAAAAGATGATAAATTTCCTTGATTTTATCCTAATTGGTCACGGTTTTGGGGGAATGCCTTTCGAAATGAAGGATTAGGCAAATGCAATTTCAAAGAGCACGCCAGTGTGACTGCGCTGCCGAGATGGATGAGCTGCACCGAAGGTCCTAGTAGCTCCGAGATGATCGGAGATTTTGGTTTGCCTGTTACTGGCACCTGTGTGCACAGCTCAATGTGTGCAGTCACATAGCTGTCCTGAAGCTCATCCTAGAGGTCACACTATGTGGTCAGTTTTTGGTTCTTGTTTGGATTTTGGGGTGAGGTGGTCTAAATACACAATTATTCAAAATGATTGGTCATTTTAAATAACTGTGGGCATGCAGTTCACACTGTAAGTGATTTGTCAGAATTAGCTCACATTAGTCATACCAAAAGCACTGAAGCTCATCGTGTGTCATTACGAATGCTAGTCACTAAACTACTTTAAGCCAGATCTGTTCTCTTAATTAGAAGTGTTTACCAGCTTCTTCGAAAAACATTTCTTTAGCTCTTTCTGTGTTACATCAGCTAGCTACGTAAAACCGGCTCATTAGCTTAAACTTATTCTGTAAATATTTCATATGAAAAAAACCACCACCAGCTGGATCCCAACACTCGTCTAGAGGAAGAAAAATAACACCCGGCCAGCTTGTTAAAAGGTTCAATTGGATAAATGATGGTGCAGAACAAAGAGCTATAGTTATTACATGCATATTTATTACTACATTTTTATTAGCTATTGATTATCTCTGTAGCTTAGAATTATAGACAGGCTTAAGATAAAATTAGAGATAGATGTGTGAAACAAAGCAATGGATGAGCAATGTTTTTTCAATTATTACAAGAAGATATACATTCATTTTACATTATTTTATTGAAAAATATTTAGCCTCATTCATTTGTCAATGAATTCCTCGTAACTGAATATCAAAAATGTTACTTTTGCATTTCTGCTGCTTGCATCATTTTTTGTGATTAACACTTTTATTATAGAATGCAAATAGTTTAACATTTACACAAATTATGAACTACAATACACCACAGTACATATCTCATGCCCAAAGGAGAAAAAAGGAGGGGGGAAAGCCTTACATAAGAACCATGACAAATAACAAAGGAGGTGCGAAGTTAAAATAATGTAAATATGCAAAACATGACATTGCCAACAAAAAAAGGAGGGGGATAACTAATACTATAACAACTGATACCACAGATATCACAGTTAAGCCAGCATTTTGACTCTTAAGGAGGTCTTGGATGGATACAGTAATATCTGACCAAGCCTGGACCAATTTAGGTTTGGCATTGTTGAGGCGCGCAGTTGTGCACTCAAGAGAGGTAACATACTGACAGGCAGTTAGCCAGTATTGTTTTAGAGGTAGATTGGGATGAAACCAAGCCCTGCTAGGAGCAGTCTACGTTGAATGAGAGTGAGGGACAGATGCTGCTGCATACATCATGTAAAACTCTTGCCTTGTCCAGAATGATTTCTTTTTGCTCTTTGCAGAAACTTTGTGATGATAGCCATTGTTAAAATACTATAATATCGATCCAGTTCAAAAAGGCTTGAGCTGAATCTGTGCTGAGGTCTCCCTTTGGCTTGGACTTGGTAACTTTATCCTTCAGTTTTGAGCCGAAAACCCCGTTATAACTCATTAAGGAACTGGTTCTTCAAGGAATCCTCAGTGTGAACTTCTCTGTGAAAGACTGCAGTATAGAGAATAAAGCTGCAAGAGCCTGGTTTAATGCAGCTAATCAATATATACTGATCAGTATGTTGAGACGACCCTGGACTTTGTATGGTCACCTGCCTTTTTACGTTCTCCTTTGAATATCACTGCCTGCCTGTAACTATATGCTTAATGCAGAGGTTCATTTTTTTTTTTTTTTTTTTTTTAAAAGCTAAAAATGTCCCACTCTGATTCTGGTTGTGGGTGTCTTATGGCATAATAGCTTTATGTGTAATGTTTACTGTCAGTGGGAGACCGGCAGCCTTGGATTAACCCCCCTGCTGGCTTCCCTAAGCCTTCTAGTCCTCCAGCTAGCCACCAAGTATTAACTACAAGCTACATGCTGAGTGTGTGCTAGCGACTCAAATAAAGAACATTTTGGTTCCAATCCAGCTGACGTCACAGTATCAGCAATGCATAATTCTGGCAAATTCAGGTAGTGAAGGTTTTACGTAGATCTTATGGTATGTTCATATTACCAGATTCAAGAATCTGAGCTTTCCGTTAGTTTGGATATGTGTCTGATTTGTGGACATGCTACCTTGGTGAAAATGTAGATTGGAAGCTCATACATACTCTAATGATCTTTGCCATGAAGGCTTGTGCTGCTAGTTCATTTGTTGTCATTTATCATGCATGCATATCACTGATGTGACATTACTGATTAGGATGTGTGCATTCTGGAAGTTTTACACATCTTACACAGATCAATGTGAGCCAGAAACATTAGATCCTAGCAAAAAATATGAACTAAGTCAGACTAAGGCTGGTGCAGCAGGTGGCCCTGGTGGTTAGCTAGTTGCCCCTGTGATTGGAAGGTTGTATGTTTGAACCTCAGGTCAGTGGCACCACTGAAGTACCATTAAGCAAGATAAGTGAAAGTGAAAGGGACAATTCCGTCCTCACACACTGCTTCCTGGGTGCCCTGTTGGTGGCTGCCCAATGATTCACTTGGTGAATGGGTTAAATGCAGAGGAATAATTTCCCACTGTGTGCTGTGCTGTGATCTATAGGCCCCTGTTACTATGTTGTGTGAACATAGCCTTAATGAAATGTATGGAACAAATGAAATTTACTGCTTTTCAGAGGCAACAGAGAACCAGCCACAAATCTCACGCTATTTTCTTGATGTTCCCTCACAGCATGCCATACATTGATGTCACGTATACAAAAATGATTTATGTGGAACAGTCCAAATATCTGTGAATTTGGCTACATGAACCTGGGCTTCATACGGTAGGCTTATAATGACACTGACTGGTGGAGCTGAGGGAGATTTACATAAGGATCATATATGCCACCACATGTCTAGCTTTTAGGTAATCCATCATACAACATTTTGCCCTGTCGGAAGGGTTTCAGAAGCCACAGTGGCTGTGCTCAGACAAACAGAGAGAGAGAGAGCATGAATGCTTTTAAAGGCAAAAGAATGAATTGTGTGCACAAATCAGTGTGTAAGTGACAAACGAAATCCTGGAAAATATGAAAAGAGGAATAATAATTTAAAAAAAAAAAAAAAAAAGAAGGGAGTGAAAAACTGCAGCAAGGAAGAGCCGTGAAACCGTGACCTATTCAAAGGGATAATTTGCAAGGATCTGTCATGTCTTGATGGAAACGCTAAGCACATTAATTTAAGACCCCCTCATTTTTTTCCTCTGCTGTGTGGTTTAAAGAGAGAGCAAGAGAGAGAGAGAAATAAAAAGAGAGAGAAATAAAAAGAGAGAGAAAGAACAAGAGAGAAAAAGAGAGAGAGAGAAAGAAAGAGAGAGAAAGCACGGGAGGAAAAGAGAGAGGGAGAGATTTACCATGGCCGGGGATTAGGAAGGGGGAGCCTTTGATGGTTTCAATTATTACCCTGAGTTTGCACACGAAGAGGAGGGCGACATCAAAGGGTGCAGGCGATTAGCGCCCTGCTAACTTCCAGGCGGCTGTGGGCTAATCTTTAAGGTGACACCAAACATCTTGTTGGCACTCCAATCCAGATCCAGACATGTCAGGGCAGAGCCATGAGGCTAATTAGCCCGGTTACTGTTGGCAGAGTCAGGCGTGTGGGAATGATTGAAAAAAACGCCCTGCATTCGCCTACCTTTACCTCCCCTGTGCTGGCACTATGGGCCCAACTCTGCTTAAGTTTTTGGATCACTAGAGGATGTAAAGTGCCCATCAGAATGTGATGGGATGCTTCCAGAGACCTGACAGGTCCACAATGTTCTCTGACATTTTGAATCCTACTGAGGTTGTATGTTAGTTTGTAGATATGTCTAAGGGCCAGACCACACTCACCAGACTAATACCAACAAACTCAAACAAGCAGAAATATTTGGTCAGTGTGTGCTGTACCTGTGTGTGCTTGCTGGGAAACCTAGACTGCACACTTCTAATTCACACTGATTAATTTAGACTTCTAGGCTAATGCCAACCATTTTCAGATGTTTGGATGACATGCGCCTAGAATGTCTTACACCATAACATTAAAAAAAATATGGAAATATGTTTAGTTTAGTTTGTTAAGGCAGTTAAGGCATCCATATGTGTTAGTGTTTTCCAAAAGTGGGAAAGTTCAGTAATTCTTAGGCACAATCATGTCATGAATCTGGTTTCCTGAAAAATCTAAGTAGAATATAAATATACCTAGATCAACCATTTCATTAAAATCGGTCTATTATTGTGTAGGCCCCCACTCATCCCACAAGATCCCACAAGAGATGCTCTGGCCCCGCTGTCTAGCAGTTTGGCTGAGATCCTTACAGTTGCCAATAATGCATCAAGGGGTGGCATAGTGGTTAGTGCATTTATGTGGGTTCGAATCCCAAGAGCGCTAAGTCCCTCTGAGGTGCTCTTGAGCAAGGTACTGTCTCCACACACTGCTCCCCAGGCAGTGTATTCTTGGCTATCTGATGCTTCACTTTGTGAATGGGTTAAATACAGAGGAAGAGTTTCCTACTGTTCACACGGTGTGCTGTGGTGTGTTCACGTATGATATAATGGTCACTTTCAAATTCAAGAACTGACTGTTCACTTGTTGCCCAATATATCCCACCTCTGGACAGGTGCCATTGTAACAAGATGATCAGTGCTGTTGGCTTCGACGGCCAGTGCTTTTAATGTTGTGATTTATAGGTGGAGTTGGATCCATACTACAAAAATGATGTGGTTGCATATGGTTTCAGTGATAAGATCACAATATGTTTTAGAGATGCCTTGGACCCTGCTCACATGTGTATTTAGCACTGTCCATTAGATGACACTGAATGTACATTAATGCCAGGTATGGATGTTGCCTGAATTAGGTAAACTATACTACTTCTGCACTTTAATAAAGCAGCTCTAGCCACTGTAGCTGTAGCAGACTACTGACAATGTCTCTTCACTACCACACTTTACACAGCTTGCTGGTTTGCGCAGGTTATTTTGGGTTCAGCTACATAATGATCCAACACATCTAATTATGTGATGCATCTAACAGGATGCATCATTTTTTTTTCACCAAAAAAAGCATTGAACCAACCAGAGACAGTATGTTCAATGTTGATACATAGCAATATTCAAAATCCAGTCTTAGATAAATCTAATAGACTCATTCATTATTTTATAGATAAAATCAGGACATGATAGAAAGCCCTTGCCTTGCTTTGCCAAAGACCAGGTTGAAGCTGTGTCTATATCATGTGGAACCTTGTCCTGATGTAGTACTGAATTTTTCTGGCTTTTGCATGACAATATAACAGAACGCTGCAATCCATTATAACAGTGTTATAACAGTAATTAGGCATTTGTAAATCGCCTGCCCAACTCGATGCTACCAGAAAGTTCATTATTAATTGAGAAAGTCTTAACGTAATTCATCAAGATGGAAACGCTGGCTTAGGGGCATGGGCCTATTACAGTCTTCCCCATTGATCTATTGCTGTATTTTCCTGCACAGTTAAGGTCAGATTATATGAATGTATGATAGCATAGGCATGATTTCACTCTCCCCTGTTTGTCATTGTATTGAGGAGCACGAGGAACTGGACACTTACTGGAAGGTACATTAAGTAAATGTGTAGAGCTAATGATTTTTTTCCTGCTGCCCTACAAAGGGACATTAATTGATAAATGAGCTCTGTCTTTTTACCAATTCTTTGCTTTCAGTTCTGAGATTATTGGAGCACAAATAGATTCAGTGATATTTATCATTTAGTATTAAAATGACAAAATAATTAATGTCTGAGGCTTTTAATGGAGGAGTGGGGCCAAAAGGAGAAATAACACATACGATCTTCAACAAGGCCTAAAATCCACTAAAAGTTGCCTGCAAATGCATGTAGAAATGTGTAAAAACAAATTCATTACATTTCATTAAATTGGAGTTCAATCAGTAATCATATTTGAACCATTAATCCAAGAGAAGATATCAAAGTCCTACTGGTCTTGCAATACCGGCATAATGCACTTTTATTTACTTTTACCATTAAAAGTCCCGTAGTAATTATTGGGTTATTGTTTTTTTTTTATATATATAAAAGTAGTTTAATGTTATACTTGAATATAACTACACACATTTAATTTACAATCTAAACTCAAAAAATGAAAAAAAAAGACATTCACAAGACTATAATACTAACTTTTTATTAAATATATAAAGTAAAAAATATCTCCTCTTGAACTCACAAACACACACATGGCATCAATTGAAATCTTAGACTTTCAGTGAAATTGTTTTGCCGGTGAGCTTTGAGAGAGAAATAATTCGAAAAAATGTATAGCATAGACACAAGAGACCTTAGAGATTAAAAGGCAGTTGAGGAAAAAAAGGGGTATTAATCTCCAACTTTACACCAGCCACTCAGACTGATTTCAAGGCAATGCATTTGTTTATTTGGTGGCTGCTGGCCAGCTGCTCTGTTGGGGTCGTTGCGAGGCTGGAACAGCACCTGTAGTCGCACTGATACTTAGCTTAACGGCCGCAGTGGGGACCAGTCTGGCACTGAGTTACTCCACCGCCACGGTTCATGGACTCCTCCATGGCAGAACGTTCAGAGCGATAAGAGCGTCTGAGCCCTGAGGACTGGCGGCCTGCTCTCTTAACTGCATCCAGTGTTTGAGGAGCTCCCCTACATCCCCACTGCTGCCAGGATTTGGAGGTCAAGGCAATTCGATCGATCCTGCTATGTCTGAGATCAAATAAATTGGCGCCGCTGAGCTACTTCTAAAAAAAAAAAAAAAAAAGTGTTTGTGTGTGGTAGTTTTGCCTGGGCTCTAAGCTTTTACTACATAAATAGCCTTTGGCCATTAAAGCTGCTGGAAACGAGGGATTCAGCTCTCTGTTGAATATCTCAAAAATCTTTTTGTTTCTAACGATTTTAAAAAACACATTCTCCTTTTTCCATCAAATTTAATAATAGCTCCCTTATATGTCTGAATAATGTGTGAGCAGATTGCAAGTTCTGATTGACAGTACTTTCTCCATTATTGCTCATTGATGTGGGATAATGCAGGTTGCAAATGTATCAAGCTTATTGTTGATGTGTTCAGTTCAGTGTTGACCAATGTCAGTATATTTGTCAATAGCCTATATTTGTCTTGGTCTGTACTTGCAGTGGTCAGTTGAATTGGAAGGATCAATGGACATTACATAACATAGGCTGCTTTGGAATTTCAGTTCTGTCATATTTCCTTATGCTGTATGTATATTTTGGAAATGTGGAATTATGGAATTCCATCACAAATTAGCTTATCTAGTGCTTACTGGATATACAAAAATATATGTAAAAGTGTTGTCCCTCTGTAAGGGGTGTATATATATGTCTATATGTAGACACGCGTTAGACCCACCGACAGGTAAAGTGAAGAACATTGTCTTAGGCAGCAAGTGAACGGTCAGTTTTTGAAGTAGAAAAAACTATAAGGCCACTGTGAGGATCTGAGCGACTTTAAAACAGGGCCAAGTTCTGATGGCTAGACGACTGGGTCAGAGCATCTCCAGAACTGTGGGTCTTGTGTAGTATTCCTGGTACACATAGGCTATTACTTACCAAAAGTGGTCCAAAGACAGGCGACTGGGGAACTTGTGAAAGATCATGGATGATTGCTCAGTGATGCACATGGGGAGTGAGGGCTAACCCATGTGGTCTGATCCCACTGAACAGCTACTAAAGCACAGATTGCTTAAAAATGTAATGCTGGTTAGGAAAACAGAGTGTACTACAGATTGCTGTGTATGGGACTGCAGACTAATTAGAGTGCCCATACTGACACCTGTCCTCTGCTGAAAGCACCTAGAATGGACACGTGTACCATGGAGCCATATGAATAAGTGGCCTGATAAATCATGTTGTATGGATGGCTTTGTGTATGTGTGCGCGCGCACATAAGGAGATGTCATCAGGATGCAAAGAAAGCAAGCCATGCTCTTGGCAAGCAAACCACGTGATGCTCTTGGTGATGTTGCGGGACATCCGATATTACTAATACTATTAAAATATACTATATTATCTAATATTAGGTTTTAATATTATGACTGATCAGTATATATTTTGGATCTGCAGAGCTATATATATTTTTTTTCTTTTCCTTAATGGAAGGTACTGTTTGCCTTCCTAATGCTAAGTAATAATTGCCTTTATTAGATGTGCCCTAACACAAAAAGCTTGTTTTCCCTTTTAACAATACCCTGTTTCACTCAATAATCATTTTGACATCTGTTTGAATATCAGTGTACACTTGCATGCACAAAAAGTCATTGTTCATTACTACACTGTGTGAGTAAAAACAGCAGGGGCTTGAAACCTGAGCAGCAGTGGCTGACACAGTCTCCATCCACTCTGCCATTTGCAATAATTATTCCTGAAGCCCATTTTGTGAATTAAGCAAGAAGCCGCAGTACTCCTCCCCGCGCTCAGCCTGTATTAAGATTGATTGCGAGTACCTGTGGCAGGTGACTTTTTAAAATGTGATTACCTAATTGGATAAAAACTTCACTCTGATTATAATAAGACCATGGAAAACTGTTACGAGGCCACTGCTCTTGCCAAAACTGGACTTAGGAACATCCCCTTATACTATTCATATATGCTGACCCATGGTAATGTTAAAGTGATGTAAATCAAATTCACATGATTATAACCTCATCCCAAATGTAGTCAATCAGACAAAAAAACGGTCAATGTCTTGTTTGCTTAATGTTATACTGCAGCTAAAAGGCTGATTGATTTAATATGTAATGGAAGTCTACACTCCACCAATAAACCACCCTGGTTCAGAACATAAAAAATGTAGTTCATATATCTAGAATTTATTTGCACCATTTCAGCCTAATGGAGGTGGGGCATGTCATGTCCACGCACCCTAATCTTTCTAGTGTGTTGACTAGTGCATTGCTATCATTGCTATTATGTGTATATATATA
>JBBPCW010000014.1:13360465-13375705 GCA_037974425.1 Phenacogrammus interruptus | reverse complement strand
AACCACTTCAGCACAGAACAGGATTGTTAATGAGCTGATTAGTTGGATCAGGTGTGGTGGGAGCAGTGAAAACACCTGAGTGTGTAATGTTGGAGGCCACTTGGACCAGGGTGGAGACCAGTAGACTTTTCTGTAGGCCACTACTACTTCTGTCCAAACACATAACAAAATAAGTTTAAAAAAAAATCTGTTTTAGGTACAGCTTTGACTAATATATTAATAAAATATATACTAGGGCTGATAACAAATCCTTTTAATTAGAAAATGTGTTGCTTTTTTGTGTTTTTGGGCTCAGGTGTGCACGCAGCCATACGTCTTGGCTGGTTTCCCTGTGGGTCAGGCGACCCATTACTTTTGTCGGTATTATATGGACAAAAGAAATTAAACGCCTCACCCTTACACCAACAGGGACTTTAAAGAAACACCATTCAGATACAGAGACTTTCATATGGAGCTGCTGTCCCCCTTTGCAGCTGCTACTCTCTGGACTCTTGAGGGAAACTTGTTTTTCTATAACAAACTAGATAAAACATGAATGCCCTGCAGTGGCAAATAGCTTTGGTTTTATATTTGATTTGATTACATTTATGTTTAAGTTGAGATTTATAGAAATATTTGAACTGCAGCTGCGTAACTGTGTTAAGGGGAAACGTGCTGTTTAATAGCTCATTAGTTTAAAGTGTTTGCAAACTCAATATTACTGCACTTTTATTCATATAGCAGTACTTTTAAAATAAGTGTGCAATAGACTACTTTTGAATAAAATATTTAATTTTGCACATAATCATCGTAAAAAATAGGTTCTTTAAGAATTCTCTTAAGTTTATTTCAATGTTTTTATAGTATTGAAGTATGACAGCTGCTTTTTTTGTAATCACTGGTAGATACAACAGCAGGTGGTCAAATGAACTGCATCAGCTGTTCAATTATTTTCCAGTGATTCCAAAATCACCGCAACTGTAGATCTCTGGAGGAGGATGTAATGATGGATATAATGCTAATTTTCTACTTCTAAAATGATCAGAAAATCATTCAGCACCAAGTAAATCTGAGCTCTGTTAATGTTACACAGTTAAATTGACCAAGAAAACCACTTAATTCAACTGCAGTTAAAACTCTGATCTGGTCTGATGAATAAATTGGTTAATATGAGGATGTGTATGAGGCACCATGTTGCAGCTGTGGAGGCCTAAAGCGCCCCCTGAAGGAAATGATGGATCCTTCCATGCTCTCAGATCCTCTACGGTTCACTACTGGGACACACACTGTCACACCACAGGGCCTCGCAAAGCCCCAGCAACACTGCAGGATTAGACTGGGGCACTATAAAGACTTTTTTTAAAACCCATAAGCATTCGGAATGAGTTTGGTGCCCCACAGTGCAGACATACCAACACGTTTCCTCTTTCTTCACTAGTTCTAAAGTCTAGTTTCTCTATCACTGTGAAAGTTATTCCATCTGATCTTGTGCAATTCGTGCCATGTTTCACTGAGTCACGTGTCTTTATTTTGAATGAAAACATCAATCTGTTGAGAGAAAATAGTCCTTGCAGATGATAACATATACAAAGAAACATTCAAATATACAGCATCATCCACATATCTTTTAATTAGCAAAACAAAATGGAAAAAAAAAAACACCATGCTTGTCATTTGAACATTAAGTTAGAATCCAATCTTTCAAAAACCTTGCGGACTGAGTAAAAAAAAGTGCAAATATATACAAAACACTTCATTGCAGCCAGCGTTGAACAGACATATTCCTACAATTCCTTCAGACTGAATAACAAAAGAAAATATAAAACAAAAAAATAAAATAAAAAACCAAAAAGCAACAAAACAAAAACCAATAATTTAAAAAAAGCATTTTGAACCAATAATTATACAAAATATATTTATATATTTATATAGAAGGCAAAGCAGTCATCCATTACTCAATCAACCAATCAGCCAGTCAGACACAAAGCTACTTCCTCTCCAGACACATTGTTAATAAACTCCATATATCTTTGAAACTGTAAACAAGTCTGTTACGATATAATTGATTAAAACATTTGGGATAAACAGACAAAACCGACAAATAAATTAGAATTAATTCATCTGAGACAAAATGTGTTTTTTTTTTCTTCTTTTATAACTAGAACACTGACTGAAATGTAGTTATGGATCAAAAACAGACATTTTCTTCTACCGATTCTACTGAAAAACACCACGATTTTTTTAGCCCCACTCACTCCACTCTTCCTCACAAGTACAGGTGCTTTTAATAGTATGCTGTTTTATCACTTTACAGACTGTAAGCATCTCAGGACGGCTTCAAGGCCTGCCGTCCAAACTAAAATCAGGCGACTTCTGATGATATGGCTATCAGCCGAGGCATACGGAACAAGCATCTCTTATTAAAAGTCTCCAAAGGAAAAGCAAAAGTAAAAAATACAAATAAAAACAATTGCGCTTCTCGATAATAAAGGTTTTCTTACAGGCAGTGCGAATGCGACCTGGAGAAGTCCCCCATTCCCAACAGTACGTTTGGTTTTACTCACAGTTAAGAAAATCAGATGTAAACCTTATGATGTGGTTTCAACCAAGAGGTGCTAACTAATAAACTTAAGATTTTTTTTGGTGTAGTTTTATGATTCTTTTTTCATTTTAAAGAGTGGTTTCTCCTGAATTGTGGCCGTTTGCAGCGTACACCTGCTGCAAGTTAACCCGGCAGCTTTGCGGAGCGTCCCGTCGTCAGTGATTTGAGGCGTTTCATGTTGCAAGAACGTGAAATTGTACAGCAGACCCAGATTCCACGCGAGCTGACCCCATTTCCACCCCCTCCCCTTTGCAAAACACAACAAATGTTCAAAAGGATACTCCTTAATTATAATCCTGCAGCTTTTTAAAATGTTAATGAGCTCCACATTTAGTTCAAAACATCTCACGCTCAGACTTCCATGCAAAGTTTCGAAAAAAGTCACTGCTGCATTGTGTCTGATATTAATGCTTCGGCTCTCAATGGACCAGGGTTTATGCACACTCAAAAAATAAAGGTGCCAAAACAGCTCTTCAGGGTGAGGCCATGAAACATCCACCAGAGTCCCAAATTTTGCTTGATCCCAACACATATAAGCAAAAATATGGATTTACTAGGGACAACCACTGCTGTAGAGAACCTTTTAGTGAAAGAAATACTGGTATTGAAGCTCTTCTTTCAGGTTCTTTCAGACTCACACCCCCTGCTCTATATATCTCAAGGTATTCCTTGCTCAGACTTGATTCAAGTTTATTAACAACCCCTAACTGAGCTGGAGTGGATGTGTTAGGGTGGATGTGTTTTTTCAAACGTGCATCCAACCACTGCTTGAAAAAAGTAAATGTGTCTGAACAAGCTTTTTAAAGTCCCACAGAATGTAAAGCTTTAATACCAGCTGTCTTTCTTTCCTAAAAACTCTCCTAAGAGCCGTTTAGGAACCTATATTTTGGAGAATGTAGGTAACTACTTTGACACCGTGACGCAGTACTCATTCAGTCTTTATCAACTTCACAGCATCTGAAGCTTGTTTTAAGGATTTCATAGCAGATTATGGCTATCGAGCACCAGGCATCCCAGACTTCCCCTCCACAGTCATGAACGTCCTTGTCCTTCTGCAGCTGAACTAAAAGCATAATTAATCAGGCCCACACAGATACGGCTACTGCTAGCAAGGACACTGGTCTAGACTCTAAATCCCAGCTGATGTCTGCTCTGGAGAGAGAATTTCTTTTGTTTCTCTGCAGTCTACTAAAGACTGACCTTACTTGGTGTGGAACGAGAGCGTACGCTTTCTAAATCTGAATATTCAAACAAATACTGCGGTTACATAAATCCCAAAGCTCTCTTTTTCTCGGAGTCCTGGCCATGGCAGTCTTTTCTCAGTGATCTGAAAGCCTTAATGTGGGGCAAAATAAAGGAAAGTTGTGTATTTCTTTTAGATCAGTTAGCAAATACTGTACATAAAACAGCGTACATTCCTGTGTTGTGAAAATAAATAAAACAATAAATAAGAAAGCACAATAAATACTTGATTGAAACAAGGGGAGAACTCTGAAGCATGTAGTGAAATAAAGCAAAAAAAAAAAAAGCTGCAAATTTTCACCTAATTTACTCCAACTTCCCCCCAGAGTACCTTGTGTTAACCTTGTTGTCCTGTTGATCTCTGTCGCCGTGGCAACAGAGAGCGACACCGCTGTCGCAGAAAAAAAAAAAAGAGGCGTCATGCCTCGGATAGAGAGATGACTTAAGGCCATGTCGTTTGCAAAATACAGATAGAATTGACACAATCTTCATTTAGATCGAGCTCAAAGCCCAAAGGAGGATTAGCGATTAGGTTCAAGGGGACGACTAAGAGGCTTTGAGGAACATCGGGGGGAAAATAACAGCAGCTCGTGGCTAAACAGCCTAGTCTCGTTCCCAAATTCCATCTTTCCCTATTGTGCTTGGTGTTTGGTTACATACTGGTTCACTTGATTTTGAACATTGTGATCTTGAATGTACACAGAAGGAAACCAAAAAGGATATTTACATGACCGAACAGGACTGACACGTGGGAATTTGGTGTTTGGAATGGCGAAATTTGAACACGCAGGGAATTTTGACTCATGGCTTCTATTCTGAACTCGACTTATTGCTCTTGATGGGTGGATCTATTACATCAGGATGCTTGTTTATCAAAGTACAACACTTGTGTCTTCCCGCTATGCTAAACAGGAAAGGACCACAAATCTGAGTTAACATTCCAAATCCTCACAGTAACACAGTGGTTTACATTAAAAAAAATTAAAATAAAGCAGGGGTCCGAGGTGGGACGGGTGGTGGGGTTAGGTTGGGTACAGTATTAAAGTAAAAACAAAACTCGGGCCATATTAGAGTTGGGGCTCAGCTTTGAGTCCGGACGAAACAGAAAAGGCAAGCTTTGAAGAACACTGATCCACACCTCTTGATATGATCAGGTCCATTTGGCCCCGGGTTCACATGAAAAAGAGAAAAAGAAAGAGAGAAAAAGGCGCTTTTTCGGTCTATGGCAATTTTTTTTTCTATGGCGAGGTGAGGAAGTGGCTCCCTTCTCCTTGCCCGACCTCAACACTCCCAACTAAACGCAGTCCCTCTGAGGAGGCCCTGGGAGTAATCCCACTGATCCGGCCGCTCTGTTAAATGCCCTTATTCTCCTGATGTTTTGACCCTCGTCGGACTCCGCGGCTGAGCTTTTCGTCCAGGGCCGCTCCTCCGTCCGCAGGGGCTCTCAGGGGTTGTGAATGTTGCTGTTTTAACACACACGGTTTTGAAACTTTACTAAGGTTACTGCTCTTCCTTTCTGCTTTCCCAGAGTACAAAGTCAACTCTTTTTTTTCTCAATCCATGGCACTAACTTCACAATTTAGCACGGTTTCCAAGGCAACATCGCGTGCGCCTTTTCTCATTGGAATGTATCTCAGTGATCCACAGTTGTCCGCGTCCAAAAGTTTGTTTTTTTTTTCTTTTTTTCGGCAGTTTGCTTTTAAATGAGTGGCACTGGAAAAGGCCAGCATGTTAGGGGAGGGGGAAAGGAGAAGAAGAAAGGAAGAAAGAAAAATGAGAGGTTGAAATAGAAAACAAGATGGGGGGGGTGAAAATGAGAGAGAGAAAGAGAGAAATAGACAGAAGGGTAAGAGGTCTTCTGCTCTGGGCAGATGAGGGTGAATGAGGACTCCTGGCTGCACAGGTTCTGGTCCAGAGAAATATTGGGCTTTGTGTGCTGTGCTGTGGTTCCTGTGTTTTTTTTTCTTTTGATTGTCCAGTGTCTTGGCCGCACCTCTTCTAGTCAAACTTCTGTGGACCCTCTAATGCCGGCAAGTTCCTCAGAGTCTTCCAGCCAATCCTTGCTTCTCTCCTCCCCTCTTTTCCCCTCCTTTCTCCTCCCTTCTGACCCTTCAGTCCACCACTCTCAACTGCTGCCAGACATCAGGTTAATGGCTTGTTCCAGTTTGTGTCTCAGTTTGTGTTTGCGGCAGTACCCGTCTCTGTCCAGAGCTGTCAGGATCTATATGATGAGAGAGAGAGGGAGTGAGAGAAGGGAGGACAAGAAAGAAATCGAGGGAGAAGGCAGGAAGGGAGGGAGAGAGAGCAAGACAGGACAAAAAAGAGACAGTGCAAGAAAGAGAAGAGCAGGAGAGAGAGAGGGAGAGAGAGAGAGGCCATTAGCTGATAGACACACACGCACACACACACACACACACACATGTACTAATTCAATATTCTATAGTAACCTTTCTGGCCACTGAGCGTTTGATGAGGTTGAATAGACCTCAGGATGAATATGAAGCATAATCTCATAAGACACGGACATCAAAAATGGACCCAATAATGTTGAAATATAATTTGCAATTCATGAACCTTATGCAACTTTAACAATCTCCCCACACCTCAACAACACCCCCCCCCCGACAACTAAACAAAATTAACATTTGCACCAGAGTAGTCAAACAAGTAGAGTTGTTTGAAAATCTCTGAAAACCTTTCTGATGTAAATCAGCAAAATATACTAAATTATATGAAGGAGAAAAAAGGGTCCAAGTACAATTTTCTCTGCTTTCTGCAGAGCCTGTGTCTTGTGCTTTCTGTGTGCTACCATGTTGTCTCTCAGTATATAAAAGAAGCTGCCCTGCACTGCAACAGCCTGCACATAGTTCAGAAAATATGTAAGAACAGGACTTATTATCGATTGGCTTAATCATAGTAATAATAAAAGGCCACTGTAGCATGGAGCATTCTTCGCTTCATGTGATCTCTTTGCATCATATATTCAGAGGCTGCTTAAAGAACAAAAATCTACAAATTTTCAGCGTTGTTAGCTTTTCGCATTGACCTTAAATTAATTATGGGGAAAAATGGTAGTCTGAGACCAGTATACGATGGATGTAAGTGTGTAAATGAACAGTGTGAATGGTGCGAGCTTGCTTCTGAACCCACCTCCTCTTTGTACTTGTTGATGTAAAAATAGAGCTCATTGAGTGCGCTCAGTGTATTGAACTCGCTGCCATGGAGACGAGACTGCTCCACCAGATAAGCGTCCATGTCTTGATCGCTGATACTGGGCATCTTGCTGATGTCTCTGTAGTACCTGAAAAAACACAGGCACACACCAGATCAATACTCCGCTTATTACCAGCAATCAATGTGAATT
The DNA here is from genome assembly GCA_037974425.1 of Phenacogrammus interruptus. Taxonomy (NCBI): domain Eukaryota; kingdom Metazoa; phylum Chordata; class Actinopteri; order Characiformes; family Alestidae; genus Phenacogrammus; species Phenacogrammus interruptus. The sequence continues at coordinate 13,368,518 of JBBPCW010000014.1, read as the reverse complement.
TGCCAGCATGCGAAAATCAAACACCAGCTCAGTGTGACTGTCGAGTCTGAGCGTCTATTTACAATGTAGCTCAGTGGATACTAATAAAAAAGTGTTTACTGAAGCCCATTTTATAACAATGAGCAGCGGTATCCTCAATAGTCTCTAAGAATTTAGCTAGGACTCACAAGGTTAAGGGTTTGGGCCTTCCTCAAGTATTTCTGCTAGTATTACAGTATAATATACTTCACCATGACTTGCTCCAAGCCCTTTATTCTAGTTAACTCAAGACCTGTTATTCAGTTGTTCATCTTCAGACTTACTATACCATAACTGCACTGCAAAAGTGTATTGATGAATGGATTGAAAAGTGAAAGTGACAGTTCTGGCATACGTGAACACACCACAGCACACAGTGTGAACAGCATGAAATACTTCCTCTGTATTTAACCCATTCACCAAGTGAAGCATCAGGCAGCCAGGAACACAGCACCCGGGGAGCAGTGTGTGGGGACGCTGTACATGTAAATGTACATGATTCAAATGTGCACAGAATTTCCATATGAACATCAACACAGTTTTGTTTTTTGTTCACTTTCATCTGGCAGTGATTGTATTGATGTGATATGCTGTACAGTAATCCGTAGCGAGGTGAAAGGTTTTGGAGAATAAAACCTGATCTACTCGAGCTAAAAATACAAATGAGGGCTCGTTGGAAAGGTCTGCTGAAGATCTACCGAACTGTGGAGTGTGATGTGTCTGAGTGCTTTCCCTGCTGATATATGCAATTCAGAAAGTTGCGGGACAAAAGTATTGGGACACCACGGCAATAAATGTATTGCCACAAAAGAGCAAAAAAAGGTTTGGTTCTCAAAAAAATATCAGTGTGTGACTGTATTGATGTCCAAATTATCCACACATTTGAATGAAGTGCATCACTGTTTCAAGCATACTTTTCCAGCCAATTTGTTAGTTATGAGTTATGGGGGAGTTAAAGAGTTAAAATGCTGTAAAATAAACACAGATCAAAAAGTGGCAAAATTAACTTTATGGATGAAGTGCACAGTGTCCTACCGTTCTACCCAGCTCTTGTAGTTGGGGATGTCTTTAGCGTAGAGTAGTTTGTTTGAGGGCGAATCTTTGCCCAGACGATGCTCTGACGTTGAGCACGAGTCCATGAAGGTCTGAGCCACCACCGACAGGCACGCATCTGTAATGCTGCTCTTATGAATGTCAAACACAAACTGAGGGTTCTTTATCACATTCACCCAGAATCGCAAGGGCAGACTGGAGGAGAGGAAGAAATGAGAGGAGAGGAGAGAAAAGAGGAGGAGAGAAGGGCAAAAAGAGAGAGCTCAGGATAATGCACTGAACATTCTAATTCACTCAGACTGTAGCCTGCTTCTAATTTTTTTGCACCGTTTTTTTCTTCTGCTTTCACAGACATCTGGTTATGATGATTATAAGCAAGAAGTAAATGTGGAATTGAAAAATAATATATGTTATGCACAACATGGACAAAATATCATAGTGTGATTATACTGTAACATATTGTGGTTGCAATATGTCTTTAATTTGCTATGGCTAAAGCCTAGCCAAGGCTATTTTGACAAAAATGATCAGGTTTGTTGGATTATGTGAATGCAATGATTCCCAGTCACATTATAACAGCTCACAAAATATATTTGTGATATTTGATTAGCGAGAGAAATAGAATAGAATATCTGTCATTGCAATACTCAGGAATGTACAGTGCAATGAGAAAAGATCTGCAGCTCTGTAGATGCTTATCTCTTGTAACTGTAAGCATAAAATATATAAAACAAGTAACAAATGAAGTGGGAAAGTGGGTAGCAGTATTTAAGGAGATAAAGTGTTATAGAAAATGGAGAGGGTATCTGCTGTGTCAGAACAGAGCAGTACTTAAGGAGATAAAGCCTATATCATGATACTGATTATCAAAGAATACACTGGGCAGCTCTACTAAATGTGAGATGTTTATCAAACAACAGTAAGCAAGCTAAACATGTCCTAAACAGAAATGTGTAACAGAAGGTCAGATGACTCAGGACAGGAACTGAAAGTGTACGGAGGCTCACCAGTTGCTTTTCCATGTGTGCCGCACATCTGGGTCACTGATCTGTCTCTTGTCCGCTTGCTCATCCAGAAAGTCAAACATGTACTTGATGGCCAGAGGGAGGGCACTGCCACGGTGAGCCGTACTGAACACCGTCTCAAACAGGTCGTCTACAAACTTCTGCAGGGTACCCTGATGACACAACACTCCAGCTTGTTACATTTTTATTCCACACACACCATAAAAGGAATGTCTGAATCAAACACCTTTAAATTGGCAACACTCAGCAGATAGTAGTATCTACCAATTGGCCTTCGTGTGATAGTGATACTAATCGGTGGCTATTTACTGTCAGTTGCATCACTTGTATTTTTGACCAATTGTTTACACATGAAGCAACATAAATGAATACAACCTTACTCAGTGTACAAAACTGTTAACTGTTATGCTCTTAATCCTAAATCTCAAATTAGCTTTAAAACCACCACAAATCAGGTCAGACATATTAAAGGACTCTGGATACCCAAGGGTGCGTTCACATACTTAGTATGTGTAGTTTAATTCAGGTGAGTGAACTCTAGAGCTCTGTTAGTATAATTTGTTGGAACATGTGATAATATGGCCTTATAAACCTTAGTGGAATCAAATTATTGCATGAAAACCCCAGAGAAGGCGAATGCAGACCAGGGTAGAGTAGAGCAACAGAGAACAGTGTAATTCCAAAAAAAACATTTTGTCGTCAAATCAGCCCAATTAGGATTTGAACTGTAAGCTATATGACTTGACATTTCACGCTCACATTATTGCCATCATATGTAGAACAATGGCATTTTCTCCAGAACATCATATATCCAGTTTTCTGGGTCTCTTACTGTATATTTTATATGTTGTGCTGTTTATTTTTTCACATAGACTGTAATGTTTTAGCTCGACAGAGATTTACTATCTTCATACTAACCTTCCTTTGTAAAATGTTCTAAGATTCATAACAAGTCAAAAGTGCTATAACACATTCTAATAGTGCTCAAAATCCTGACACACTGCTGCTCTTACCGCTTATGTTTGGCTTTGGGTCATTCAAACTTGCAGCCGGTAAACAGTCATATAATGGGAATCATGCATTCACACTTGGCATTTAACAGGATGAGACATTCACAGAATGAATGGCCTTACAAAACCTGAAAACTCAGCTGTAAAAACAAAAGCTTTGCAGAGATGTTCCGCTTTGTTAGTCATTCTGTTTTGCTGCTGTGCATGAATGAGTGGGAGATTTTTGCCACTTATCTTGAGAGCTATGCAACTAGAATCATACAAAATACTTCCCTGTGACAATTTTTTTGGACTCACGAAATCTTAAATCATAGTTGTAAACACCAATAAGCTGATAAAATACTTAACTTTCCTAATAATGCTTCAATTTGCCACCTTGGCAACACCTTGGGAATTGTACTGGGTTACTGTGTTATATTTATTATTATATTTTATATAGTTTGATTCTGGAGGAAATGGCTTGAGTCCTGTGCATTTAACCTATTCACCTGAGGGATGCAGCAGGCAGACAGCGACACAGAGCTCAAGTAGCCATGTGTTGGGACAGTGCCTTACCCAAGGGTACCTCAGTGGTGCCACAGGCAGTCCTGGGGTTTGATCCCATGACCTTCAGTACATCCAAACACTGGTATTATAGCAACCACGCACTCACACTTTGCATGCATCTAGTAACTGTTGAGCTCCCTCATTCAACGGTTTGTATGAAAAAATAATGCTTCGAGAGTTTGTATCGGAGTACATGGGGGTCTTGTTACTGATATAAGAGCTAAAGTACACTGAGGTAAGTGAATACCTTTGTTGCCAGGAGACGAGTGAGGTAAATCTCGGACACCATCTTACTGCCGCGATCACCCTCGCGCTGGTCCGCATGCTCGTGATTTTTCACCAAGTGCCACAGCTTAGTGCCCGTCTCCTGGTCTGGAGTGATCATGGGCGCTCGAGACCGCAGGCTGTCCGGACTGCTGGAGGTCCTCAACAAACTCTCTGCATCAAAACAAGATAATATTAATACAAATGTTTTAAAGCAAGGATAAAAGGGGGACAACACATTAACACAGTGTACCTTCAGTCAGGGAAATTGGTGTCTGGAATAAACATTAAGTGTTTGCAAGTATACCAGGGATTTCTTTCTGAGCATTAAAGTATTTTACAGCTGTAACAGAGCACAGAGTGTACCAGAGCAGCTAAACTATTAAACACAGAATGATGATCTTTGGGAAGCACGTTAATAGCGTCTGCCCTACAGATGGTTGTGAGAGCATGTCATGTCATGGTTGGGTGGTGTTCAAAAGATTACACAAGTACAGAGCTTTTAGGGCTAAAGAGTGCTGGGCACCCTTATGAAAATAATAACATGTTGTCCAAATATATGTAATTATATATGATTTTACAGTGGGCTTGAGTTAAAGTCAGAGTGATCTGATCCTAGATCAGTGGAATGGAACCATTTGAACCTCAGACAGCATATGGCTGGTGAGAGAAGGAAAAGGCGAGGAGTTTTGTGTGCTGGAAGGCGATCAGAGAGCACTGTGGCGCACCGTATCGGCTGAGAGAACGCGTGAACGTGAAGGAGTTGGCGATGTTGTATGCAGACACTTGCTTCTGAACCAGAGCCACCACTGAGCCATCTGTCACCTGTGCCAAAGAGAACAGAACAGAATCAGTAACTAATATGAGAGGCATCTGTATCTATTGCATGCGTCTGTTCGCTTGAGTGTCTTTCAGGGGCTGTTCAGCATATGCATTACACAGCAGTGAGAGGAGAGCCTGTGATCTTATTGAGCTTATTGAGTGCTCATTATTGTCTAACCTGATAGTGTGCCAGTGTGTTCAGTCTCTTCCAGTCGCTCTCGATCTTCGTGGTGACGTCCTCGTCTTGAAGGATGATTCTGGTCAGCCGGCCTTGTCTCCATTCTGTTGGAGAAACAAACACACGTAAAGACACTTGATAACAGCTACAGCCTTCACTGGAGTGACAAACAAGACATTAGCATGCCCAGCAGTGGCTATACTAGAATGTTTATATGCAACAAACAAATGAGTTCACTGTTTGATCACAATCCTGGATTAAATGACACAACTTGACCAAAAATACTAACATGAATAACACTGAATGTCCACCACCTTGCATATAACCTGGCCTATAACTTTTACAATAATGCTAACGTGTGGATAATGACATCCATTATTAGTAGCTTAAAGTCACAGTTTAGTCAATTAGTACAGATATATTTAGCGTCTGAAGTCCACTTCTTTAGGTTGGCACTGAAATTGCAAGGCTATTGTAGCTGACAAGTAATGGAAGTTTATATCCTCATTAATACTGTACACACTGCATGGCTAAATCCTCATCCGTTTAGGGTATAATAATATTGATCAAATTGAAAAAAGTACAGGAAAATGTCTGTTAAATGTTAGCTTGGATCAGTATGAAGGTAGATGAGCTCTGAGAGCTGTGCCGGTTTCTGCGCACATACCCAAGTCCATGTCATCAGCCTGTGGTCTCTGTGAGTAAGGGATGCCTTTATAGACAGCATCCAGCAGCTTATCCTTCACCTGGGTCACTGTGTCACAGTTCAGCACTTTCACTGGAACCTCTGTACCTGCCTCACCCTCTGGAGGAATACACATCAGAGTCTGACAGAGAGACAGAGATACAGAGAGAGAGGACAGTGGGGAGAAGATAAGAGGGAGGGAGAGAGAGAGAGAGAGAGAGAGACCGTTGAGTGTGTGGTGGGGGACCAGAAAAGAGATTTAGGGTAGATAGAAATAGAGAGAACGGTTAAAGACAGGGGGGGCAGAGTGAAAAACACGGAAGAAACAGGAAATGGGGAACAGAGGGGGAAAGAGAAGCAGAGAGAAAGAGAGAGCGAAAAAAGAAATGGGTAAAAGAGGAGAGAGATTAAGGGGTTGAGAAGAGTGTATGGCGAGGAGAGAGAGATGGAGAGAAGAGAGAGATGGGGAAGAGATGAGATGAGAGTGTAAGGAGAGGAGAGGGAGATGGGGAAGAGAGAATTGAAAGAAGTAAATAGATGGAGGAGAGAGAGAAAGAAGTGGAGAGAAAGAAAGTGAGAGAGGAAAAGATGGAAACACTTGTTTGCTTTTTTGGTGCTAACATTACGACAAGTGCTAATGCATTCATCCCTGGTATCATTACAGAGCCTCTCCTTTGACATGAGTCACTGATACACAAACAAACACACACACACTATTTGTGCGGTAGGTCTAGACAGTGATGTGTGCTCAGGTGTCATACATTTCCATTAGAAGGTGCAGGCGTCTCTGTAGATTTAGGGGGTGATCTGCTTGGCCCTCCCCGATCAATCCACACGCTCTTTCACTCTTCAGCTCGATTGATCATCACGGCGATATAAACATTAACCGTGATGTCACTGCTAAAAACTCCATCTGCTGCCACACTGAGTTCAGGGTGGAACAGATGGAGAGGCTTTTAGGAAACATTCTCAGATCGATTTAAAAAATGGATGAGAGCACTGACTTGGCCATAAATGAAAATTTGTGTATCACACATTGTAGTAAAAACAGGGGTATGAGAACTCAGGCAGGCAGAAAGCTTTCAGCTGCACACCTGATCATATCACTTTCTACATCAGAGTCACTACCAGAGTCAACTTTCAGCATAATCAATTGATGAGATGTAAACAAAGTCACTTAGAGTTTGATCTGAAATGGTGCATTGTAGAGAAACTAACTCAGATTTCCCTACAGTGGTGATGATGAGAACCAGGGGCTGCTTAACACCTTTTCAGGGCAAAACTTTCATTAAATAATGTCTCGGGCATCATATCTGATTTCGCAAAGTTTATATTCGATGTTTACCTTCAGTCTATGTTTTACCATCTCAGAATTGTACAAAAACTCATCTCTAACTAGTCTGTGAATACAAAACAAAGCATAAATCTTTCAAATACCTTGCATGTACATCAAATCCACCCACCATACCACCCCTCCACAGACGAAGGCGTGTTTTTAATGGTGCTTTTGTTCTACATCATTGTCATAAGATAGGCTACCTACTGTCACTAATGGCGTCTAACCTGTTATGATTGATTCCTGTTGTTTTCAATGGGAGACGAACATTTTTTGAACTATCTTGGCACACAATCTGTACCTCAGGTTTTATATGCCCCTGTGCCGGGCCAGCTTTCTGAGCTGACCTGAAAAACTCAAAGTAGTTAAGGGTGTTATGAGGATTTTTGTCTGTGCTGACAAATCATATGAATGTGAAGACAGATCAGAAGTGACGGTGCATCTGAACTGTGGAGGAGAGCCCAGGGGCTGCAGGTACCAAGTAGGCTAAAACTTTTTGATCTCCCAAATCCAAATTGAACATATCTAGCTAATAGTTGGTAATGCCGAACAGCACTGACCAATAAGCTTTCAGATACATCTATTTAAAATGGAGTTGGTCCTCCCTTTGCAGCTGTAATAGCTTCCTCTTTCTGGAAGGCTTTCCACAAGATTTTGGAGTTTCTTTAGGAATTTGTGTCCATTCATTCTGTAGAGCATTTTTGAGATCAGGCTCTGATGTTGGATAAGAAAGAAGGCCTGACTCGCAATCTCCATTCCAGTTCAGCCCAAAGGTGTTGGATGGGGATGAGATCAGGGTTCTTCCACACTAAACTCATCGAACCATGTCTTTATGGAGCTTGCTTTGTGCACTGGGGCGCAGTCATGCTGGAATAGAAAAGGTTCTTCCCCAAACTTTGTTAACAAAGTTTAAAATGTCTAAAATGTCTTTAAGATTGCCCTTCACTGGAGAGAAGGGAGCCTAGCCCAAACCTTGAATAACAGGCTCGTCTTAGTACTCTTGTCTATATATTTGTGGTCATATAGAAAATGGTTGTATTTTTAATAGTGGTGGGCTGTTATCGGCATTTACGTGCTGTGTTAACTTGAGAGACTCTTATCGGGCGATAAAAAAAA
>JBBPCW010000014.1:13287945-13298814 GCA_037974425.1 Phenacogrammus interruptus | reverse complement strand
ACACACACACACACACACACACACACACACACACACACACACACACACACACACACACACACACACTTACACACTTATGGCATTTAGCTTTCAGTAACTTGGTCAGGAACCCATTCAACCCATGTTCCAGAGACCCCAGTCACAGAGAGCCAGATAGATTCATGAGGAGGAAACATACAAATAATATGAATCAGAACGTTCAGTATGTATAGGTTTATATAATGTTTACGTCAAAAATATAAATAAATAAATACAAATCAGAGAGGCTGGTGCTAACCGGGTGCAATGGGGAAAGAACTAACATCTGGAGTGTGTTTTTACTGCTCCAGTGGAGTTCTGCTGTGTAACATCAGCTCAGCAGCCCACGCATCTCACAGACACCCTGTCCACTGATCTGCCGTCAAATCCAACTACAGTTCACGCAGGGCCAGGCACAGTTAAACGCTGGCGGAGCAGGCTTCTGTACTCGCAGGTGTGGCAAACAGATCACAGAAAAGAGGATTTGGGGTTCACGGCTGAGGTGAGCATAATCCACCTAAGACAAGTGTTTAATATGGATACGACATCCAAGTTTTTGCAAGCACTGCTTTCTGACAAAATATAAATCTTTCATAAGTCCTGAAGATGCCTGACCCAGTCTTCCTCATGAGCTGAAGCTACTAATCATTACTGAGTGATCAGATGCAGAGGAGCCAATTTAACAGGAGCCAGCGGTGAAAGGGAGCACTGGCCAGTTTATTGCTTAGCTCATAATAATTCAAGTCCTTCGTTTTTATCCATTTTGATGAAAATTAGGGATGTACCGATCATGCGTTATAATGGCCAATTCGGATTATTTTTCAGCCAAACTGGCCAATGGCTGATTTATATGAGCATTTTTAACCGAAAAGCTCATGCAGCATACACATTAAATCCAAAAGCTCATTCCCAGAACTTTCTGTAAGCCAAAATCACAATATTAATAACATGATTTACTCTTTAAGTGGCGTTTTAAATTTGGAAATGAAAAATCAGCCTTCTTAAATAGCATGAATCAAACAAATTGCTACACCGAAAGTAAGGCAACTGGTTATTTAGCACAATCGCTAATCATGAGTCATGCATGATTATGCTGCAACATTTTGGTAAAGGTGTAGAAGCAGCTTATTGCTTCATAACTGAAGTACAAGTCAGTAAAGTGCTCTTTTTAAGAATATTAAAATAAAAAATTGAATTCTTGACCATATAGAATTGCATGTATTGCAGGTTACTGGAATTTTATCTAATTAAAACACAAGGTGCATATAAACCATTTTTACCCCAAACATTTTCCACCAAAGGTGGGTTGATTCTGCTCCTGGAGATCCACAGCCCCGCAGAGTTTATTTACAACTCTAATCTTTCATGCTAAGCAATTCAAAAAATCCAGCAGCAGGTGAATATCCCAGCCTGTGGCATCAGGATCCACAAAGCCTTTGGCACCGGGCAGCGGCCCGTTTAAAAGCTTTATTAAGCTTTATTGGTCTGTGGGGCAAAGGGGACTGAAATGTCAAAAAGGAAAGAGTTTCTATTAAATCCAATGACATTTCAATGACATTTTTAACAAGGCGAAAGGTTGGAAATCGATGAGGCTGCGCCAAACTACAGTTTAAAGCTCATATGTCGTGAGCGGAATTATGCGGGAGAGGTCAGCAAGACCGATCCGAGTCCTGCTGGGTCTGATCTAGCTGTCGCTACAAATCAGCCGTCTGCCGAAGACAGCACAGGAAAGGCAGAAATCGGCTTTAATTAAAGGACAGGGGAATAAAAACAGCGAGACTTCAGACAGGACTGCCCTCAGAACCAGTGCGACAGTACCACACAGTATACTGCTTGTTAAAGGAACAGTTTAGTGGTAAATCTCATTTGCACCACTTCCCATTAACATCGGTGTTTGGTGTCCAGATTTTGGTCTTTTAGTGAATGTATCTCATTCGTTAGCAGCTAACACATTCAAACTCACAAAGAAGAGGTGATAAGGGCGAGTAACACTGGCTGAGGTATTATTACAGTTTATCTATGTGTATCTACAAGGCTACAGACTGAACGCCATTCTCTAAATACATTACATTACAATCATTTGGCAGACGCTTTTATCCAAAGCGACTTTCAGGACAGTGTGAGAATGTGTGAGTTGAGAGTATTGAGTCTTAAATCTTTATGTAAGAATAATGCAAGTGCATTAGGAAAGGAGATACTCGCTGAACTGATGGATCTTCAGGAGGTTTTTGAAGCTAGAGAGGGATTCCCTTTACCAGCAGGGAACCACAGACGAGACGAGTCTGGACTAGGTTTGCCTTGTGCATAGGGATGGGCGAGCTAGACGATGTTCCTTGGAACAGCGAAAGGAGCGAGTAGGAACATTTCAAGTCATGTCACACCGCTTTGATTTCTACACAGTGATACACTGAGTAGTAAATTAGCAGAGAAAATAGGTGAGAGTAGCAGTGTGTAAGACCAAATGTTGTGAGGGTGTGGCACCTTCAGTGAGGCCAGAGGTGTGGAATTTTTGGATAATGTACACTCCCCTACATGAACACCTCAGTCCAATGCCCTAATGTTGCTAACAGAAAGAAAAGTCACATCAAATCCCACTACGCCAAGGACATCTTGTTAATTGGGGACAGTTAGTTTCCATTAATTATAAGACACGTTAGCATGTTTGGTCAAGCTATTGCTTTATGCTTACACAGATGTCTACAATTTGTCAAAAGTGTTGTGGTTTATAAAAAAGGTTCATGAAATAAGTGTGTCCTTGTAAAACTCGTATTGTGATCTCAGTATAACCGCAGCGCAATATATCCATCTAGCACGAAATCCACCACATGGCCTCGAGCAGTGCTGCGGACCCTCGCTGTGTCCTGCATGTAGTATGTAGAGAATGATGCTCCACCCCCAGACGCAACACATCTCCCTGGCTTGTTCCATGACAGTCGATTTACGGCAAACAGATTTAGCAGTGATCAAACGTGGCCGAGGGCCGAGGCAGCTCGTAAATCAGCTCCATCAGGCCTTCCCAGGGCCGCTGCGCCCCGCACTCTGATTTATACTGCAGAATTAGCTGCACTTCCCGCCCAATCACACGCTGATCAAAGTGGGGCGAGAATGGCCAACAAAATGGCCGGCGGACCCCAGGTCTGACCTCTCGCGCTAAGGTCGCCGTTTGCCATGCTGTATGCTTTGCTAAAGAGAGACCTCATTATGACGACAGGATTTGTTGTGGAAAAACAGCAGCGAAGGAAAAAAGGGCTGATGCTAAAACAACGAATAATAAAAATCTCTTCCATCACATCCTGATCAAATGGATTTTAAATGACTGGCTTTATTATGCTCAATCCACGCAATACAGGCCACTTAAGAATTATTGACTCGCAACCGAGTACGACGCGAGTGCTCAGAGCGAGCTGCTGGTGTGGGCGGGCGATCCGAGGACAGGTAGAAAGCCTGGCATGCCTGTATGTGGTGCAGCGACGTGTTGAACTTTAATTACACCGTAGCTCCGTATGCACTGCAACACTACTATGAATAGCAGGGCAGTCAATCTAATAGTCAAGGTTGTTATATCCTATCAGTCACTTCAAGCTCTATGAGACAGGATCTAATCAGGTGTTTTCAATCATGTTGTCTTCACAAGCGCACCACCACTACGTGGCGTGTCGCTGCACGAGAAATCACAGGCCGCATTATTTATCTTTATGAAACATAAACACGATAAATGCTGTCAAGTGGAATGGGATGTGGCTCGTCACATAAAAAAGTGCACAATAGCTTCCGCCCTTGACGCCCCGGAATAGAAGGACAAGGTTGAGGCGGCTCAATATAGCCTCTGTTAGCTGGTGAAATACTGTAACTACCTTCAGACCCTTTTAGTTGCTAAATAACTACACATTAAGGCGACATAAAACTGCCTTATTAGGGATTCAAGTGTGCTCACATACATCCCTTCATGCACACAATGCTGTGATATACAGACACATGAAGCTAGTACGTGCCCATGCACACGCATACACACACATACACCTTCATCCACACAGCCCCAACCGCTGCAGCGTTCCATAAAAAAGCCTGACAACCTTGGGTTTATTTCCCAGAGGTGAGATTACAGGGAGTCTGTTGCGGTTGCACTGCAGATAGCACGCCGGCAGCAGGCGGACGACACAGGTGCAGGGAGAAATAGTGACTTCTATTTATTTTCATTTAGCTTTATATTTAGGACAAAAAAGGCCCTGCCACACTACCTGGCAGCACAGGGGTGTGAGCACTCTTTACAAAGTCATGCAGTGTTACACATCCACAGAAATATGAACATGAACTCTATGTAGGGGCAATATGATGATATGTTATGATATTGTCTGAGCACATTGTAAGGATTGTTACTGCTTTTAGAAGGCCAAATAAGTGGATGTTTCATAAGATACATTTACATCAGTTTACACCAGTTACATAGACTATGTGAACTTCAACAGCCAGACAATAAATGCATAAACTCCATAGTAACATGTAGCTGATTTGATGCGAGCCAGTCCTTCACTTAAGCCACGAGTTTTATTTTACCTCTTGTTTCTCTTTAGTTTACGTTTGCATGAATAAACTTCATGCAGTCTCAGCCAAACCTATTCCACAACTCATTACGATATACTGATAAAATAAACACTAAAGAACAGTTGGGAAAAAACTCCTCCCAATGGGTTTAATGCCAAAATTAATCCATAACGCAAAACAAAACGTGGGCACAATTTGGGATGGTTCTTTCTCCAGACTAAGTAGAGATGCCAGCTAGCTGAAAATGAATGTGGAAAAAGGGAGGAACATTCTTGAAGTTCCGCTGAAGAAAGTCTAATGGCGACCACACGCAGTGTGCCGTAAAAACTAAAGAAAAGAATTCAGATCGGAGGGTATGAAGATGTAGTGCTGCACCAAAAAGCGCAAACAGAGGGCCCGGCTCAGCCTCAAAAATGACAAGGGTAACAAAAATACATATATTAGTGTTGAATACCAGAGTGTGATAACAGTACTCTCTCTCTCTCTCTCCCTCCATCTCCGTCTCTCTCTCTCTCTCTCTCTCTCTCTCTCTCTCTCTCTCACTCCATCTCTGTCTCTCTCCCTCCTGGAGCCTCTGCGTTCCTGCTAACTCTAGCACCAGCCTGCAGGGACAGGAAGCACTAACGGCTCTTGGGTGATTTCCGTACAGCTTGAGAAAAGCAGCCCGCGCTCTCTTTTCTCCTGCCAAAACAAACAGGCCATCACAGGGGGAGATAGGAGGCAATTACCCAGCATACACCAGTACGCTTTAGTCCACAGCAGAACAGGTAGACTAACACTCCATGTGGCTGCGCCATGTCAGCCAGAAAAACAGCATCGCAATGAATGTACTGGATTCCAATATGTGCATCAATACTACATTATTATATACACATATACAGCCAAAAGTACGTTTTTATTAAAACATTAGCGCTTGCTGCAACATGATCTATTATCCAGGGTCCTGTATTTGCCTCTGAGAAAAGAGGAACGGCCAGAACAGCTTTTGCTTTTGGTTCAGTGTAAACAAGTTAAGCCACTCCACGAGGCATGCAGCCAATGGAAACGGAGCGAATGAACGTTTCATTGATTGCAGATACCAAGATGAAAATCATTATCGTTATTCACCGCAGCTCCTGATCCTCTGATTAATGACCTTGCCTCGGCCACTCCCACACAGAAGCATGAAACCAGCGGCGCAGACACACACACCAGCCCGAGTGCAGCTGTCTAATTTGGGCCAACAAATCCCAGCCCGCCTCCTGAACATTAGGTCCGCATTAGAGCTGATAGGGACCATACCATAGAGGGCTTCTGTTGGTACACACTGATCTTACTGTGTGCCTTTCGCTTGTAGTGTATTTAGTATTTTTCAAGCAAGAATTCCTGTTTGCAGGCATATAAGTATTTAACACCCTTTAACGGGTCAGTGACAGAACAGAACGTTTGCAAGAACAAGCTGCAATAACGAAGTGAGCGCTGAAAATAAGTTTCCGCAGGTTGTTGGGTATCATTATCACAATTTTGTACCGTAATATATTTAAAAATGCTTACAGATCATTAACACTGCATATATGCCTCTGAAAAACATTTTTTTCATTGTCTTTCACTTTCTTTCGGTCTTTCTTTCTTTGCTTTTTTCCCTCTTTGTCTTTACCCCCCCCCCCTTCTTCCTTACTGACTTTCTTCGCTTTTTCTATCTTTCTTTGTCTTTACTTTCTTCCATTATATCTTTCTTTCCTTCTCTCCTTAGATTTCTTTCTTTCTGTATCTCCGGATTCACGAAAATCCATAAATGTAGCTTAAAATGATTTGCCTGCATTGTATTTTACCGAAATGTATTACATTTCCATTTACTGAATTATGACAAAGCGTTGATTCATCGCACTATCATCTATAACAATGACTAGGGAACACGTTCACAGCGTGCAATAATTTAGAGGCCTCATCTGCATATTGCAGCCTTATATCAGTACTGCAAGAGCAGTTCTGCAAGATCTGTACAGCAATCACATTTTTAAAAAAAACAACAAAGTCAATGAAAGGCTTAGTGCGCAGTGCCACAAAAAACAATTTAAGCTCCCTAAAAATCATTATAGTAAACTGTGTGAAGATCTTTTAAACGTATAAATAATTTGTGGGTTCTTCTAAAAACCTTTACAGAAAAAAGTGGTTCGTGCGGAGAACGCTTGCTCATTTTAAAGGGAGATTGACAAACAATACATTGCTCAGTCCTATCACATGTTGAGTGCTCTTTTCTTCTCACCTTGGCTAGCAACTGCAAACTCTTCCATCGTGCAAGACTTTGGTTGCAGGACGCCGACCGTAACGGCGCTGCTTATTTTCTCTGGCATTGCGGAGGTGATTATTAACTGTGCTTACAGACTGTAGTCCTACAATGCCAGGCAGAGTCATGGCACATTCAAATCTGTAAAATGCTCACAAGCTTCTGAAGGGGACCAATCAGTGCATTCAGAGAAAATGTCTATGACAGACTGTGGAAGGGTTACAAAATATACTGTTAATCTTCAGCCTTTTAATGGTCTTATTGATTAAAGTCGAAGTTTATATCTGCAGAGAGACTTTCAATATGGTGCTTCTTTGGGAGTTTAAAATACTACAAAAACATTAAATTTATAATGTGCAAAAGTAATTGTACCAATTTTATTACAGCAAACAAACAGTAACTGTGTATTAAAACGAGTGAAAATGTATTCTCTGTAAATTATTTGTACTTATTTTAACTTAAAAAAAAAAACAGATGGAGCTTAAACCTTTACATCCAGCTATAAAAAGCAATGTAATCAGAAAACTGGTATACTCTCCCAACTGTGCAGCCCTAGTTACTCATTTTGGATGTGGGGTTTTTCTCCCTGTGCTTCTTCACCTGCTTGATTCTGATGCAGTGCCTGTACTCACGAATAGCACGCGTTAATTGCAGTCCATTATGATTAGCTTATGAGAGTCTAAAAGTGTGATAAGACGTAATACGTAATTAATTGTGCAGCACCAGAACCTTCCCTAATGCAGGCAAAGCCGTGCCGAGGAAGCTGAGCCTTGCACTCCAGCGGAATTCTTGCTAGAAAGACAAACAAAGATTTCACGACGAGTGTTTATTATGAATCGCATTCAATACGCGGTCCGTATGGAGGCAGCGAGGGCACTTCAAAAATATCATTGCCGCAAATAATATACTGAGTGTGTTATTTCCAGCTCAGAGACAAACATCAGATTAAGTCTTTCCCAAAACAGACGACACTCAGTACCTCTTTAACGAGCCAAAATCCCTCGGATCCGACTGAAGGCCCGTGACCTGAACATTCGATAACGGACAGCGGCTGTGGGTGGGCGGGAAGGAATATTAAAACATGTACAAACACACAGAACTACCAATAAATAACGCAAACCGAAAAACAAAACACAACCGGTCTCTGAGGAGTGGCCTTTGGCCTCAGGGCTGATACCAGGATGAATGAGAGGACATTTATATTTCCCTGTTGGGTGCTTGGACGGAGAACACACAGTGCTGTTGCATATTTCAGCTCCCCCTCCCCTCGAAAACCCAACTTCATTTTAATTATTATGTCTGTGGCGAGCCAGCCAAGCCAAGTCAGCTCCTCTGAATGATTTCTTCTGCATCCTGTGTTTCACGTCAAATTTATCGGATTTAATTTCTTTAATGCGAGATTGTCTCAGCGAACCGTGTAACCTACCTCCAGCAGAAATGCATTATTTTGCATAGATGTATGTTTGAGGTGCTGAGTAACGTAAGATACTAATGCTTCCTCCCTCTCTCTCTCTCTCTCTCTCTCTCTCCCTCCCTCCCCATCGTTCACACACCCATCTCTGATGTATGTCAGAGGTTATCATATACGCAGCCTGAACCATTTATTACAGTGAGCAAAACCCCCAGCCAGAGACTCCACCCTGTCTCTTTTTTCTCTCTCTGAGGTTTCGAGTGCCTCTCTCAGCTCCTCCACACTCATTCTTTGGAGTGATGCCACAGAAGAACCACTTTTGGCTTCCGAAAGAACCTTTCAAGGGACAGATCTTGAAAAAGAACAGTTACTATCTGCAGCGTGTGGTTGCTCAAAACAATCATTTATACAAATTTCCTGGAGCTCAGTAAAAGTACAGAAAACTGCCCACTGACTTCGATTAGAGACACTTTCAAGTCAACATGTGTTCAGGGAAATGCACTGGAATTATTTTCTCTGGCAAATGACAGTACATAACAGATGTGACAAACAGAAATTAGGTTGAGCGGCATCAGAATATTCCTATAAAGAACCGTCCACTGAAAGGTCCTTTAGGGAACCAAATGTGGTTCCAAAGAACCCTTCTGGCACCTTCATTTCGACGAGTGTATAGACATGAATGCCAACACGGCTGCAGTCACTGGGGTGAGAACGCTGGTAGCCCGGTGGTGGGAAGGGAGGAAAGAAATGCAGTTTGTAACTTGTGTGGGGTATTTCCATAAACTCAGCAGTGACCGTATTATTCTTTAAGCATCTCCAGCTGTTCCCTGCTCACAGATATGGTGAGTCATAAGGTGGTGGACTTTTATTATTGCTTGCGGGTTGTGCGTGTGTGTGTCAGTGCGGGAGCGGGTGTGCGCGCGCCCTGGAATGAAGGGTGAATGCTTTCTATGGGTTGCAGTATATCTCTTTGCAGGGGAACACATGTGCAGCAGTATGATAGGATTAAATGCAATTCAACCCCCCTAAAGCTTCATTGGCACTTTCTCGCTCGCTCTGCCACGGCTGACATTCACTCGCACAGCCACCTGTGGCAGCGCTTACACACAGCATTTTTTTCTTTTTTCACGAATATCAGTTTTCGCAACCAAGCAATGCATCCGTGCTTCTGTGCGGTGACCTCACGCTCCACACTGGGATCATTAGTGGTCTGCCTACCTATGTTACTGCCATAAAGCGGTTACTTCTGAAATGGTAACTTCATAGGAAACTGTAAAAAAGTTTAGTAAATCACATGAAAGCAAATTTAAAGTACACTAAAAGTTACAAGATTTTCTGAAAGGGGTCCATTTACCCTATTAAACAGGGAATTCCACTGATTCTTCAAACTTTCTGTGTAATTCAGTTGTTTAGATATAAACATTCAAGTTTTGATGTTCTAGAGAAACTTGCCAAGTCAGAAATGTCCATAGAGGTGGTGATAGGAACCAGACACCTGAAGTATTTTTATGTCTAACAGAAACCTGTCATTTAAAAGTATTATTAATGTATTGCCTGATACACTGTTTTACGGCAATGTTGAGATAATCTTTTGGCCTTAAAACATTTTTGGTTGCATGCATGGCAAAGAGGTTATAATGACATCACAGGAGCTTCATATCACAACCAAAACAATTTTTCACTTTACACCAAAACACATGACAATGATGCTAAATTTCTTTGACACAAAAACAACATTTGCGGAAAAAAACATTCCAGTTCTCTTTTAAGGGTAACTGGTATAACCTGGAAAAAACGGTGTTACAAGTCCTTGGTATTCCAGCAATGACAGTTACGTAATGATGGTCCCTGTACAGCTATATACAGTCAGATACCGAATCCGGCGCTGCTCAGACAACCCAAATTCAATCAGGCTAATCTTATAAATGTAGCTGCCGCCAGCCATTACAACCTTTCCTCACAGCTGGCTGTTCCGCAACCAAAGCCGCACACAGATGGAGATGCGTAGCGCTTTACCTTTTTGAGGTGGCCCGTGCGGGTCCCTACGAACACCACCGAGTGATCTCCGTATGTGTAGGCGGCCACAGCAGCCATGCCATCTGTGCGCTCGTCATACAGCGGCGCTCCCTCAATGACCCGCAGCCCTCCCAGAGGCTGGTTCAGCACCAGGCCGCAGAAATCATCTCCAATCTGCTTCGGCTATAGGACAAGACAGAAAACAACACAAACACGGTTAAGTAAGGAAAATTAATCCAGGGAACAGAAGTAACATTTTTATTTATGGGAGGATTAAATGCATGGCTTGGATCGCTAGCAGCCTATGACCACATCCTATTACCCTGTCTACTAAAATGACAATATAAACATACAAAAGATATATTTTATTTGTTATTATTATATTAGCGGCCATAATCTGTTTGCATGTTGTACACCATGATTGTTTTATGAATTATACTATTAATGACATTACATTTCAATTTTATGATCAGTTTGGTAATTTGACATTGAAATGTTTAGGTATTTTTACGCAAAAATAAATATTTTTACACAAATACATGCACCACACACACACACACACACACACACACACACACACACACACACACACACACACACACACACACACACACAC
>JBBPCW010000014.1:13245185-13255684 GCA_037974425.1 Phenacogrammus interruptus | reverse complement strand
CACACACACACACACACACACACACACACACACACACACACACACACACACACACACACACACAGCCTGAAAAAGAGAGAAGGGGAGCTGGAGAGGGAGAAGAGGGGAGCGAGCGAGAGAGAATGAGATAGAAGGTTTGAAAGTGAGGGAGCCGGAGATTAGGAGAATTAATAGGAGAGAGAGAAAAAGAGAGAAGGGGGGTGGGAGAGAAGAGAGGGTGAGACAGAGCAAGAGAGAGAGAGAGGAAAGAGAGATATAGAGAGAGGGGGGGTGACCGTAGTGTGCAGCATGTAGTGTTATAGTCCCAAGGGGAGTATAATGTGTAGTTAAGCGCGGGTAGTCAACTCTCTCCCAGCATCCCCTGCTAAAAGCATAACTCTGCTTTATATGTTCCACGCTGCAGCCCTGTATGCAGCCCCAGCATTACCCACCCAGCACCCACACCAGCACAACCTCAGCAAGACTGGCCAAGCCAAAACACACCCACTTAATGCCCCCCCAGTCTGCAGGATCATTCGTAGCTACTTGACAAAATTCAGATTTTAACTTTTAACCCACACCACATTTGTGTTTGTAAACAGAGATGCACAAATGTTTCCTTCTGCACACACAGCTTGCATCTTATCCATAGATAAGCGATGCCAGCAGCATGGGATGCTCAGGTGCAGCCACACATGGGTCTTAAATCATCACACCCAATGCCAAAGCCAGAAGGGCATAAAGCCCCCCAGTACTGGGCTGTGGAGCATTTAAACTGTGTTCTCTGGAGAGATGAGTTGGAGAAGTGTTTGAGACCCAGAACTAATCATTCAGCATCAGTACCTGACCTAACAGCATTTATAATTACAGCATTCATGCCAGTATTTATATTCATTAATGCGATTCAGCTCAAAAAAATGCTTAAACATCCATATATTCCAGTGTTATAAACCTGTTTGCTTTGAGTGTGTAAGGGTTTCCAAATGCCGCCACGGTGTGGTCTCATGTCAGCCTGTGTTTTTCTTCTGTAAGGTTGTTATGCATGGTTTATTTTACCTGATAGGTGTAATTGTGTTGTAAAGTTGTGTCTTATAAACACACGTTTTGCACGTTTTCATTTCCTGAAGGCTAGGAGAACAATGAGCAGCGATGAATACACAAAGAAGCGCAGCTGAACCTGCGGTACTGGTGGCATTATTCCAGCACCAGAGAAAGGAAATTTGAGTCAGACACAAAAGTGTGCGATGTCAGAAAAGCCTGACAAGGCAATTAAGACAAAGAAGAATGTAATTAAGCAGAGAAAGGAGAGCTGGATTCTCCTGTACAGTGGCAAGAGGTTATTTTCGGTTCAAAATCAAAATACATTCGCCAGGTGTGCGTCTGCATGTGTGTGAGTGCGTTTTGGAAAACTTTTGTAAAAAAAAACATCCTGATTCTGAAATTCACCACAACAGCAGTAGTACTGTGACTATAACTGTGCACAAATGTACACAGGATATTTTTTTATGTGAGTACTTACTTGTTTATAGCACACTGATGTTTATAACTTCTGATTTCATCACCGTGGCCTGCAAGAAAGGTGAATGAGCAATTATTTCATGCTTCTCTCACCCGCCTCTATCATCTAGAAAACAACTGTTTATGGAAGTTATGATTTATGGTTACTTTAAACATGTATAATGACTGCTATTCAATGTACACAGAATGTATGAGCGAGATAAAGCATTTCAATAAATAAAAAAAAAACACAAAATAAAACAAGGCACTAAAACTACCTAGGATAAGACATAAGATAAAGAACATATGTAAAGTCACCTACAGTATCAGATGAAGACACATTGAACACTGTTATAATGACTCAGGACTAGGAAAACATGATAGGATGGTTACAAACTTCTGAGGACAATGAAGGAGATAAGGACCAAAACAAAATCACATGAGTACATGGAAAACACAAACACCAAGGAACAGACACAGAACAAATCAGACACATGAAGACAGTGGAGGAAAACATTACAGAAACACCTCAAGGCTGAACAAGTTCCTGGGCAAAAAACTGGCCAAGGGACAGGATATGACAGGCTTGTGCACAGGGACAGGAACAAAAATGACAAAAGGCACTATAATGGACAGAGATAGACTCAGTATTAGATATTGGGATGGGTATGCACACAGTGGCTGGGACTGAAACAGGCACAATAACAAACATAATCTAAAAAGACAGGCAAGGGATTGACAAGTGAGTGGGGAACTTGGGAGCGTTGCTGCCACATTTTGTTCAGACTAACTAGCACTTTCTGAGGGACCTCCGCTGGAGTGTGAAGGCCTGGATTCCCCACTGGATCGGGAGGTTTGGGGCGGCGCTGGAGTGGAGGTGAACCCCTTGACCACTATGTAGCCATGAGCACTCCTGGAACCAGAGCCCCTGTCCTGCTGCCTAACCACACAATGGCTTAAGCCCAAGCCCCTCAGCACCCATCCAAAATGTTCATCAGGCTCTCCAGCTGGCTTTATAGCAGCTACAATGTCATTGAGTCACTCTACCAGTCGGGTTATGTCCAGGTCTCCATACACCTCGAGGCCCAACTGAAGCTAAAGGTTTGTAGCCCTCCAGCAGGTCCCCTGCTCCCTTACCTGAGACACCACTGCATGTGTCCAAACACAGGAAATAAAGGTGCCTCTTACTCCCTACATGCATGTTGTGCTCTTTGTCTTCTTTAATGATTGGTACAAGAAGCAGGATGTATGCACAAGGTGAAGCACTTTATTTAAAAACAAAACACAAATGAAACAAGGAACTAAAATTAGCGAAGGAACATTATTTACAAGGAAAACCCAGAATAAATGATAGAAGGCAATAACACAAGATACAGTGACGCAGGACTAGGATCACCCGAGGATAGGAGGGTTTACAACCTACAAACAACTGAGAAGACTAATGATGAATCCGGACATGGTACTCAGAGAATATAATGTAAACAAGAAAGAACAGATCAGGCCCATGAACAAAGTGAGACAATACATTATGCTTGTGTGCGTTTTTTTTATTATTGCGATAATGTAAACGTGACAGCCTTGTAAACATGATAATGTTGTAAATGTGACAAGTTAGATTATAAATTACTTGGTAAGTATTTCATTTTTGTCCCAGCAGGGGCTCAATTGGACACAGGCATTTGTTCTTCAGTGTAATTAGGGGATGCTCAGCCAGCAACATCTTGCACAATATGTGTGTTTTTACATTTTTCTGATAACTAATCATTCAAACAATGACTAAAACAAGCAACTAGCTGCCATACTATAGTTTGAGTTAAAACACATATTAAAATCTCTCAGCATTGTCAGCATGTTTTGAGCAAAATATAACAGCAACTTAAATTGCACCATGGCTAGGCAATGCAGGCTAGTTTGAAAATTTCCTAGTGTAGCGACCTGATGGGTCTTGTGCACTGGAACAGATGGACAAAAGCCTTAACTGAGGGAGCTGCCCATCAATGGCTGGCATGCTGCCAGTCACTGAGATGCCTACATGATATATGTAAGTGCTGGTGGTAACATATTTTTTACAAATAGGTACTTAAAATAAATAATGCATAAGATAAGTTATAATTACAAATAGACACAAACTATTTTTATTTGCATTTATATAATTACATATATAATACATTTAAGACATATTATTACTTATAGGTACTTACAGTTTTATTATACATATGAAGTATATCGTTATCGTAGGTACATACATAGTATAGAACATATATAAAGTACATCCCGACTTTGTATTAAAAACAAGTGTGTGTGTGTGTGTGTGTGAGAGACTGTGCTTGCATGTGCTGAGTGATGAGTGTGTCTTGTGCAGTATCAGAGAAAGCTGAGTGCGTTTCAGCTCCCTGTGTGTCACTTCATTATCTGGATATTATTACAGTTATTGAACTTGTGCTTCCATTTGTCAGAGCCAAACTGCCAGGCCTTAAAAAAGGCTTCCAGTGTCTTAATCAAAACCAGCCCCAAACTGCTTTCTGCCTGTCCTACAGCAAAATGTCATCTCCTCTCCTCCCATCATCTCTCTCCCGCTCTGTTTCCCTCACTTTTCCTCCCCCTCCCTGCTTCTCTTGCTCTTCTACTCTCGCTCTCAGTCTTGGCGCAGAAGCCCCTGTAAAAAAATGCTCACTCCAGAACTCCTCTCTCATCTGAATCCAAAAGAACTCAAATCAAAAGGCCCAAAGCTAATGCATCTCCCCTCCCTCTCCTACTGTACACTACAATGGCTCAACTCTCTCTCTCTCTCTCTCTCTCTCTCTCACACACACACACAAAAGTGCTCGGAGTGTGCATACGCGGATGCCAGGGATGCACGCAACAGGGATCTGGACCCAATATGTATTCTCCTGTTTAGAAAGTAGAGAAAAATTGACACAAACTCTGCATTAATTAATACTGAACGTACACAAAACTAAGCCATTTTCTCAGCACAGCACAGCAAAACTTACCAAAATATAAAATAAAAAAACAAACAAAAAAATCAGATTAACTATCCCACTTTCAAAGTTGTTGGTTAAACTACTGAATAAAATGCAAAGGCCTACAACAGATAAGTCTTAGTCTAAAGGGGCTCATGCTGTGTGGTTCATCATACCATTAAACCAAACCCTAACAAAGTTATCAAATAGAGTTTCTATGTGAAATGCATTTTGAAAACGCCAAATAAAAATACAATAAATAAAACAAAATCATGCAAGAAATAACTTCTGTTGTCTTTGCTATGTTGCTATACATTTTAATACATGGTATTTTAAATCAAATAAATCATTTTCCTTGTAACGGTGTCATCAGATTAACTAAAACGCTGTCAGTTCTCAGAGTGTGAAATGTGTCTCTGTATTGAGCTGTGAGTGAGCAATGAGGGGTGAAAGATGAGTGGGGGCAATAGAACCCCTACTGTGAAAACATTTCACACGAATTCAGACAGGTAAAACTGACACAACTGCAGTTTCTATTAATCATCACAATATAATATATTATATGTATAATATATAATATAAAATACCAAACACTTGTATATGTGTTGACCTGCTTGTTTAACTATGGAGACAGAAATGCATCATACATATTATTGATTTATATTCAGCATCAACATTACTGAAGAAACACCATTCAACCAGGAGACCTTTGAAACAGACTGTAGCTGCATTTAATGTGCAATTATTACTACAGATCAGTATGTCTATTACAGTTGTGACGTCCACAAAGCGGCCAGTAGAGGCCGCGATTGTGGTTTTGAGGACTTTTATTTTGAAGCCAGGGTACGTTTGTGTCTAGGATCAGTGTTTCAGGTGTCTTGTGATTTGGTTAAGTGATTGTGTGTAACTACTGGTTTATGTTTGAGTGGGGTTGTGTATTTAAGTTCAATGAATGTGTATGTCAGTTGCTGGTCAACCCCTCACCTTCCCCCCTCTCCTCGTGTCTCCTATATGTACTCTTGTTTCTGTTAGCCTCTTGTGGCTTTTTGTTTCATTATATAGAGTCTGTGTCTTTTGTAAAATAAAACCATCTAATGGAACCTGCTCTCTTGCGCCTCGCCTCACTACCCCGAGCACCTGACATGACAACAGTGAATATTTATTTACAGTAAAAATCTGGGGAGCCCTTAAATTCCATTCCACACCAACCCAATACAAAGTAACTTTAGAAAAAGTAAAATAAAATAAAAGTTACTTGACTAACAGTATTTTTGGACAAATGATAAAAAAATAAAGAAAATAAAAACATTGTTGGAGCCACTGGTTGCTTGGGGGCCCTTGGCAACTGCTTTTGCTGCTTATGGAAAGAAATGTCCCTTCATTCACACCACTAATGAAACCAAAACCAGGAAATCAGAAAAAACTAAATAACAAGTACAAAATGGTGGTTTTGTTAATGAAGTCGTTGGATACTGTAATTCAGGCAGATAAATGGATTGGTCTCCATGGTGACGGCTGGCGGGGAGCTGCAGGATGGGGTAACGGTGTCCTCACCCAAACAGATGGGTAGTAAGATGGCGTGGAGTGGATCGATATCCATGTGCTCCACTGAACACTGGCTCCTCTTGTCTCCTGGACGGTGCCCAGCCTGAGGGCCACTGTGGGCTCCTTCCCCTCCTCCGAACACAAGGGCTGAGCTTTGTCTCCTCTAAACACTGCCTGTTCTGTCAGGCCTGGATGGTCAGGCGAAGATCCTGGGAGGTCAGGGGATGATGTAGGAGTTTATGGGAAAGACAGTAAATGCTTTCTGTTACAGCTTTCTTTTACTCGTTTATTGATCAGCCTGATGAATGTGGGGCCTGATCTTAAAGGAAACACAGCAGACCGGCCTTGCGTCGTGTTAACCATCCGCAGCTTGTGTGGTACACTGAAATTCACGTGTATCCATCGATTCCATACTAATAAAATATACCAACACTGACAAAATCATCAGCAAATGCAAGTAAACGGCGAGACAAAACTGTGTTGTAATATCTTTTATTCATGTGGATAACAAGTGCAAGTTTTTTCAGTGTACAGCAGCACTGCTAAACTGCTGCACTCGGGTTAGCATCTTACCCCACAACGCAGTTCATGTTGTGATTTTTTTCCCTCTGAATAAAAATAGCATTTTCCCAAAAGTCCTGTATCTTTTCGCGGTTAGCGTGTTCACAGAGCGCTTTAACTTTAAGACAAGTGAGTCTCCTGATAATAGGTTGCTTGTGGAGTGTGTGTGTGTGTGTGTCTGAGGGGGTGGTGTTGCTACGTGAGGCGGGTTGAGGGGTTGCTAAGAGATTGCTGTAGGCTTAGGTTGAAAAGCCATGGCAGAAGGTCATTAGATTCTAGTTTCACATTAGCATGTGCTGAATGGGATTACCCGGTCAGTGAGCCCAGAGGACACTAAACTACACACATACACACACACACACACCCTACAGGCACTACAGCTATCAGAGCAGTCATTAGTTGAACCCCTGCATATAACTCTCTTTCTCTTTTGTTTCTCACTCTCCTTGTTTCTTTTGCTCTACCGCCCTCTTTTATTATTTCTTCCCTCTGCTTTCTTTTCTCCTTTTCCCTTCCTCTCTCTGTCTCCTGTTTGTCTCCCGTCTTGCCTTTCTTTCTCCTTAGTTATTTCTCTCTCCTGTTTCTCCTACTCTCATCTTCCTCCTGTATCATCGGTTTGGTTCTCTCTACCATTACTTCTCTCTCGCTCCTGTTTCTTGTCCTCTCTGCTGTTTCTCTGTCCCTTCTGTTTCTGTCTCTCCTTCCTCTTTTCACCCTGTTGCTCTCTCCCTTTTGCCTTTCCCTTTCTCTCTCTCCCTCTTCTTCCTCTTACTCCCTCTTTTGTTCTCCTTTACTCTCCATCCTCTTTCATTCTCTTCTGTTTCCTGTTTGCTTTCTTTTTCTCTCCCACGTCTTTATTTCATCTTTATGACTGATTGGTAAGACATGTGGGTGTCTGGTTTGCTTCTCTAGTTCTGTGCTGGAGCTGCAAGGTTAAAATAGATAGAACATGTTAATAGAAGCTTATAGACCTATACATATAAGCTGAACCTGAGAGTGAACAAACTTCAAATTGAGAGTGATTACAGGTCCCAGATCAGGTCCCAGTATATTAATGAAGGCAATAATCAGGATAAAGGGCAGCTGATTTCAGAAGAGCAGCTACCCCCGCCTTGATCAATACGGCCTCACAAATACCGATTTCGCTCATGGAATGGAGAGGAAAAGGAGCCTCCCCAAGCTACAGCAAGCTCATATAAAACCCATGAGGCTCAAACACTTGCTGGAGTATCATTTCACATAATAGCAGGCTTTCTTTGCCAAGGATCTGTGCGGTCATTTTCTGAGTCGGACTGAACATTCATTTGTATTTGATGAATCGCAAACACAGTACAGCACGCACAACTGAACAATTATAGCTCCAGAGCGCTCATGACGATAAAGGCTTGTCACTGTTTATCGGCTGTGGCCGCAGAGAAACGATTAGGTCCAATAGCTGCAGAATGTCAGGCTTATTGCATTACCTGTACATCTGAAACTCAGACTGCATGAGGGGATATTAAACAATAATTCAAACACTGTATGTCGAACAAGTTCTCCGATTACCGTTCAGGCACCATATCATATGACTCCGGTCTGTGGCGATTCATAATTAGCTCTCCGCTCTCATTGGTTGTCTCCCTCATTTAAAAGTTTAAAAAACGTCCCTGGTTTATCCAGGCACAAAACCTGATCTGATACCTGTGCCAGAGCAGCTATGCCTCTGGATAAACGCCATGACTCAAACTTCGTTTTCCAGAGATTTCCATGACTGAAACATAATAGCATTAGAGTCACTGGTCAGACTTTGCAGCTGTGATTTCTGGCCGGAATGTGGAAAATCTGCATTAAATCACAAGCCCTGTTTAACAATTTAATAATTTTAGTCATGAATGTAAATGGATTAATGAGGAGATATGAATCATATTCCACCCTAATGACTATGCTGCTGTTCAAATTATGTAGGTGACCTAATTTACCTGCTCTCCTGTTTGTAAGTGTCCTAAGCAACAAAATTACACCTCAACAGTGCCCTCTACTGATTAGAGCAGTGCCGTGCCATGACTGCACACCAACAGATTCCTGGTGAAATTAGATACAAAAACGTACAAAAATCATGCACAGATTGTACAAATTTATTGGAAGTCACAGAAATTGCAAATAAATTACACATCAAATTGTCACCACAAACACCACACAAACGCCCCACCACTACTACAACAAAACAGTATGTGTACCAGTGTAGTACCATAGTACACAAATGTAAAGTAATGGATTGTGGGCATATATATATATATATCTTAATGCCTCAGCACACCAATACATTTTGAACACCACCATGCTTCCAACTTCGTGGACACAGTTTGGGGAAGAACCATTTTCTATTCCAGTATGACTGTGCCCCAATGCACAAAGCAAGCAAGTTCAGTGTGGAAGAATGTGACTGTCATGCACAGAGTCCTGACCTCAACCCCACCTTTGAGATGAAATGGAACGGAGATTGCAAGCCCGGCCCTCTCGCCCAACAAAGTGTCTGACCTTATAAACGCTCTATAGAATGAATCGGTACAATTTCCCACAGAAACTGCAAAATATTGTGGAAAGCCTTCCAAGAAAAGTCTATGTATTGGAATACAATGTCATTCCCTGTCGGTATAATGGTCAGGTGTCCCAATACTTTTGTCTATTGTGTATATTACCTGAAAAAATAAGTAAATTTCCATTATGAATTAAGAACATTTTTCTTTTTACTAAAGTTACCATTCTTAAGACATAAGATTTGTAAACGAGAGTTATCTTTCTGGTCGATTCCATGCTGGTGGTGGGTCTCGGGGTCCTTTGGGTTTCTTTACTCGGCATCTAAAACCTGAAAACATGCACAACAAACAGACAAAGGCAATGATTATAGCTGATTATTTTCATTAGACGTTTGCAGACACATAAAAGTTTTCAAACTGGCCTTGACGTGAGAACAATACACAAACAGGGCTTCCGGTTTTAAATGGTATTACTAAAGTTAGTTTAGTAACTTTGTGACACTTTATGTTGGACCTGTTCTGAAAAGGGCTTGGGGGTTTGTCACCTCATGCTGGCTAAAACAGAAACTGTCCTATTTTTTATCTGTGCTATTTAATTTCTTTGATCTAGGGTTTTAACCACTGAAGACGAATGTTCATATGTAACTCTCAATAACTTTGTTTTTTATTAAACACTAAATTGTGCCTGACATAATAATAATTCTATGATAATTCATAGTAGTAACGGAATATTAAGCTTACAGTTTAAGGAGTTAACATTATTAAAATAGCCAGAGAGTTACAAAAATATATTTGTATTTTGATTTAATGCATGATTCAACTATGTATAAGCATATTCAGATCCAGGAGCTGCTGAAGCTCTTATACTGGTCACTTTATCAGAAACCCCCCCCATTTCGCTGGTATTTAGAAACTGGGCCTCCTCTAACCCACTGTTAGCTTTATGTCTTTGCCGTGACACAGATGTGTAAAAAAAAAGTGGGAATGGTCCACCTTCCAAGTAATCAGTCATCAGTGGTTTTAGGGTGGTTTCCTTTCATTTGTGGATGCAGTTGAGTACAGTTGATGAACTGTGCAGCACCAATTGGGCTACAGTCACCTTACTGTGCACCAATATCTAGGTGTTTCTGATTAAATGGTCAGTGAATGTAGGCACATGGTAGGTGGACCTGATAAACCTGAAAAAGTGTGTTACGTTGCTGATTTCTCACCCAGGCCACCAGGGCTGCAGTAACTGTCGTTGTTCTGGACTGGGCTAGAGACGTATTCGTAATCATCATCTGTGGAGCTGTGGCTGTCAGCTGTAGAGAAAACATAAATAAAGAACAGGTCTAGCAAGAAAAGAGTGCATATGTGTGTCTGCATGTGTGTGTGTGTGTGTGTGTGTGTGAGAGAGAGAGAGAGAGAGAGAGAGAGAGAGAGAGAGAGAGAGAGAGAG
>JBBPCW010000014.1:13227872-13243743 GCA_037974425.1 Phenacogrammus interruptus | reverse complement strand
TCTAAATCCTTCCCGATTTCCGATCCCGTAATTTAGGTCAGGATCGGACCGATACCGATACAGAATATCGGATCGGCCCATCTCTATATAATACACAAGAGTTCATTCTTTTTCTCCACTATCCCTTAGGGCTACACAGTGTGGACCACAAACTATTATTTATTTTATTGCTACACATCACAAAAGTGTTTAATAATGTGACATGTTGTAATATTGCACTGTGCACTATTCGGACCAAAATTAATGACTTCTCTTACATGAACACCTTGATATCAGTATTACAAAGGCCAATATTGTTATAGAGATTAGCAAACAATTTATTATTTAGCCCTTTTATGCATTTGTTTCAGATTTGCAATTGAGCGATAAAGTTGAATCATGTGCACTGGAAATGAACCATGTCCACTCGATGTTCAAGCCAGCTGTGTGTACCGATGGTGTTTCTCAGATGTAATCCATAAGGACCACAACTAACACATCTGGCACTAACTCATCTGGCAACCTTTAAACTAACTCATCTGGCAATTCACCTTTCATTTGATTAATTGCACATTTCAGACGAGAAAAAACAGTAATCTAGGAATTACTGCCGACATGCTGACTTATGAAGAAGAAAACTGGAAATGTCACCAATGTCGAAACATATTGTATGGTGTAAGAAATTTAGAAATCATAAAAAACACATTATATGTGAAAGTGCCTTCCTGTTGTTCATCTAGCTATTAGTAACAGCAGGCAATGCCAAAACCATGGAGATTTTTTATTATAATTAATTCCAGAGGGAAACTCAAGGCCTTATGAAGTCTAGGAATTCTAGAAAGTTATTTTTTCAATAAAAACATGTTTCCATTTAAATTTAACAAGAACTGCAGTACTGTTCCTACTACATTGAGTTTTCTGCGAAAATGACTTTATTAGAAATTGTGTTTTTTTCCCTGTGATATTTGCATAGATACCATAGCTAAGCTAGTTCTGTCACTGGGGAATTGCTAAATGAAGCGGTCAAGCAGCTTGTAAGGGAGGGTAGCTTGTATATTTAGCCTCTGGAAAAAATGCAATGTGATTCTCAGTTTATCTTTGTAGTGTACTGCCTGCACTTGTATTTCTGTGAAAGTATAGACTAAGTGTCTTGTTTTTTTGTGCGGGTGGGGGCACTGCTGAAGTTTGCAGAAGCTCCAGTACTAAAAGAATAGGATAAAATCTGCGAGGAAAATGTCATGCTGGTCTTGTAACGATTCTAGGTACATCACTGACTGGAAACTTGACCAGTGGTTTTCTGTCAGATGGTAAACAGGTAAACAATTCTCTGTTTACAAAATGTCTGTTGCAGGATTTAGATATGGAATGCCTTTAATAAGCTTCAGATTTCTGTGTTGCAAATGTGTTAGCTTAGCACTAACATACCGCTAAAACAGACTTCACCTCACACACTATTATGAACACACTACTACTAATAACACACTACAACTACTAACACTTTCACAGTATTAGTAGTGTGTTAGTTTAACTACAACTAACTAAAACTACTAGAATCCCATATGGACACTAGGAGAAATTAGCATTATGACAGAGGTGTAATTTTTCCTCATTTTCTGAAGATGTTTTGATATTTATAGATTAGATTAGATTAGATTCAACTTTATTGTCATTACACATGTACAAGTACAAGGCAACGAAATGCAGTTTAGGTCTAAGTGCAGGATAAAGGTATAAGTTAGTGTATACGTAGAGTTATAAGTTATAAGTTATGAGTATACGTAAGGTGATATGTACAGCCTGATTTATAGCCTGAACTGTCTAAAAAAAGAGGTGTTATGGTTTGCATGTAGAACAAATTAACCATGGTGTGTACAGCTCTGCTTGATTGTAAGACTTTTTGCAACATTTTTATTTATTTCTTTCAAAACCAAAAGGTCATAAGTACAGATTTGAAACTGATCATACAGATCCTAAATAAAGCGTAATTGCACTTAATTGCATAAAAACTATATAAATTGCTTGATTACACTTCGATAAAATGACAGTAATATCTCTGCACTTCTAAATTTGGAACCCAGAACAAAACAATTCTCTTTCCATGTAAAAAACGGTTTTCTTTGTTTATACTAAAATTGT
Source organism: Phenacogrammus interruptus (assembly GCA_037974425.1). Lineage (NCBI taxonomy): Eukaryota > Metazoa > Chordata > Actinopteri > Characiformes > Alestidae > Phenacogrammus > Phenacogrammus interruptus. Next base: position 13,241,628 of record JBBPCW010000014.1, on the reverse strand, counting down.
TTTATGCTCTCCCTGAATGTTGCATCGGTTTGCTGGCTAGCATTCCTTTAGAGATGCAATTAAACACTTTCACACTGCGAGAGAATAAACATCAAACCCTGCCGCTCTGAATACCCCAATGATCACATGAAAGGAAGGAATTCAAATAGAGAAGTAAGTAAAGGGGAGAGGAATGAAAACTGTTCACACAAAAGTTCCCAAGCAGCCTCACAGATATGCTACACAGAGCCACAGAGACAAGCACACACGTCTCTGCAACTGTTCCCATCAAAACAAAGAAAGTAAAATTATTAATGGTGTCTGAAGCCTTACAGTGGTCATCTCAAACACTGCAAAAGTCAATCTCAGTCATGTCCAGCCCATGCATGACACAGGATGAGAGTACACATCAAATGCAGAACTAGCTGCTTATTTATAGCTATATCTGTTAGGGACGTTCAAACTGTTTCCGCACTTTTATATTTTCGCTGGAAAAGGTTACGGCTGGAAGAGTAGTAATAGCATGTGTCTGAGAGTTTAGTACCATTTAATGCCATCAGATTTCCATCTTTTTGGACTGCTCAAACAAGCTTTAAGGCAAATAAGATTCAGGTAATGCTGATCAGCGCACCAGAGGCTACACATTCAACCAAAAATGTTTTTTGCTCATGGCATTAAAAAGTTGGTACAATACTTGAAACCTGCATCACAAAAGAAGATAAATGGAAAAATTGTGTAATTTGTTTTTGAAATTCTTAATAAATAGTTTAAAAAGTATGGATACTTTTTGAATGTCCCTTGTATTGCCACAGAGCTGGTTCATGTCATTGCTCTCAAAGTTAACCAATGTGACATTAGGCCCACTTTCAGATAATGTGTGAATGCAAGAGAATGGAAGAGGAAGTGATTGAAAAGTGGAAATCACCTGGTAATGGTTCATAGCCACTGTCCTCCGCCAATGACGATGCCAGAGATGACCTCTGGTTGACTGACACTGCCGTATTATAAACAGGTTTCGTCCCAGCGGCCCTGTTTTTTGGCTTCACAGCGCTGTACAGAGCATTGTTTGGGTTGTTCTGGCTGTGTGAGTTTAAATTGTCATAGTGGTGGACATCAAGTGGCGCGGGGGACGTCCTGGATTTGCTGACAACAGCATACGTTTCGTTCATTTTGCTGAGTGGAGGAGGATGAGAGGACCTGGGCTGAAGAGGAGGAGGCCTTCTACAAAGATGAAAAGAGGAAGGGGAATATTAACACTAAATGAAACATTTTGAAATGAAAAATATTCATCTGCATCATTTATTAGTAACCTTTAGCCCATTCAGCAATGTCCAGGACCCTCACAGGACTAAGAGTGAGCAGGAATTATTTGGTGGATGATGACATTGTAGTGGAATGTTGTATATATGGGGCAGGGCTTCATAGAGAGGATCCCACCCAACAGTGCTGAAGAAGTTCAACCACCATCCAAAAATGTCCTGCCAACTATTTCCTGTGGTCTGAAACTGACCGCTGAAGTAGATATGGCCAAGCTCAACTTGAGCAGCATTAGATGAGCTTTCACCAGAAACTTCACTACAAGGTCAGGGTTCTGAGAACGATCCACCACCAAAACATCCTGGTACTATAAGGGTCCTGACTATTAAAGAGCGAGGTAAAGAGTTTTAACAAATGACACAGGAAAACTAAATGCATGTATATGGTAGGTATAATTGAGTATAGGTTCCAAGTAAAGTGGTTTGTATATACAATATATATGTGTATATAAAGTATACATGCGTATATACTATACAGTACAGGGGAAGCCGGTGGCCTAGTCGTTAGGGCGTTCACCCTGCGATCAGAAAGCCGTGGGTTTGATTCCCAGGACTGCTGGTGGCCCCTCTGAGGTATCCTGAGCAAGGTATTGTTCCCACACATTGCTCCCCAGACGCTGGGTTCCTGGCTGACTGCTAATTTTGTAACATATATATTAACACAAATTCAGCTGTATAAATGTTTGGTACTCAAGAGAACACAAAGAAAGCGCGTTGTGGGATGGTGAAATACAGAGGCGGGAGGTTTGAAAGTAGTCAATCTAAGAACGAACATTAATTCATTTCTTCTTACTGCTCTTTGGCAGCTGCCCTGTGATGCATCTCTGCCAGATGCAATCCAGCATTCCCACATCAGAACAGTTTCCTGCTGTCACTTCTGGGTCGCTTAGGCCACGCCCCCAGCGGGCCACATCACCAGAGTCCTAACATGTGCGAGTTTTGTCATCTTGTTTCTGTTTCAATTGTTCTGTGTTTTGATTGTTTGTCCATGCCGAGCCCCCATTGTGTGTCCATACCTTACACTTTGTCCTCAGTGAGCCCATATATTAGGCCAAATTCATTCGTGAGCAAACACAGAACAAATCTCTCTCCTTCTCTGACTCTACTCTACTCCCCTATCTGTGTTTTGGGTGGCAGGCCGACCACTAAAGTGAAGAGCTCAGGACAGGGCTGATTGTCTTCTGTTCACTGGCTGCTGACCCCTTTCGCAGCTGCCACGCATCTGCTGAGCTCCAGGAAGGAGACTCTCAATGCACTGGGCCCAACTCAGTGTCTACAACATCTTCACAGACTGGCTGAGAGTGGAAGGCCCTTGGTGATTCTGTTGAAGGAATGTTTCAGTTTGTGGACTCTTTCTGTTTGTTACTCTCTGAGCCCGCTGTCTGTTTTGCATTTCTAATAAAATCCTTTTGTGTCCTCCTTACCGGAGCTGAACATGAAACCGCATGGGGCTGTCTCGAGTGTTTTGCTGAACGTTCTTTTGTTTTTCTTCTTAAAGCCCAGTATTTTCATTACTCTATTTACCTGCTTATACCAAAGAAAAGGACAGCGCACACCAAAGAAAATGCCTGTGTATCAAACCACTTTACATGGTACACTCGGAAAATACAGTGTATATGTATACATGAAGTAATATGTTGATGTTTATGCCAGGATTTGATGTTCAAGGGGCCACTTCTTGAACCTCCAAGATAAAGAACTTCTTGGGAAATGAAACTGCCGGGTGCACCCATTTTTAGACCCAGCAGATGATGCATTTTATCATGTTTGGCAAATCAAAAGCAGGAAATGAGCTTTTGCATTCTCTGTTTTCTTCCAACACGTCAACCACAATAAAACCAAATACACTAAGACAATTTGAAGGTGAGATTTCCGTTGAAGCTGAAAACACCTTTGACTCAAGCACCACTAATAATAAGTCTACGCAAGTCAGTTAACACACAGCAGACTCATCGACAGCATGAAGCTTTAGTGTACGTGGAGTATCCATGAAAATTTCTGTCACTTCTAATAAACTGCAGTGATACACAGCAGTGCATATATGGCCTTGTGTCTGATTATTATTTTTAGCACTTGATGTAATCACCTTAAAAGTGACTTTATGTGGTTCAGTAGGTGGCAACTCATCAGGAGGTAGTGAAACAAGATCTACTTATAACTATAAATACCTTAGACTGCAAGACTGCACAGGTGTGCCCACACGTCAGTTCCTCCTAGCAAACGACTTAACAAAAGTTTTCCAGCAGCTACGAAATGATTTATCTAAAAGGGGCATTCCGCAGATTAGTGAAGTTTCTGTTTACTTCAGTCCTTAAGATGTCATTCATCTTACTGACATAGGATCTGTTCTATGGCAGTGACAGGAACCAGACATGTGAAGCATTTAACATCTTTAAAAACTACATCAAAGAGCATTATTACATGAAGTGGTCCCGATACATTGCTTGTTCCACATGACAGTGATAAGATTTTGGCTTGAAATACTGTTTTAATAACCGTTCATGGCAGAGACAGGAGAGGGTATGGGTCTCCAAAAAGACGACTTTTTCAGATTTAACACTATTTAACCATTTTCAGCATTACATTACATTATGCATTGGTGGTTTTGGAATATAAGTAATAACATTTTTCCTGTGCTGTATATGCAACAGCCCCTAGTTCTTACAGGGAAATCTGAGGGCACCATTTCACATCAGTCTCTGGGTGACTTTGTCTACATTGTAAACAAATGATTTATCCAGACAGATAACAGTAAAGATAATTCATGCTTATATTAAGTCAGCTTCATGATTATTAGCACCTATGGTAAAACAACAAAAAAAAACATGAAATATCTTTGGGCTTATTTAGTACAACGCTACACTGAAAATAGCTTTTTAAGTATATGCTTAAATAAACAACATAATTCATCATAATTCTGTACCTTGTGCAACCTTTGTACTTTGTACAGCCTACTTTGCCAACATAAGCTTCAGTTCTTCAAGAACATTATATGCAGTGCATGTATGTTGGTCATTAAAGGACTACATGTAGATTTAAGTCACTAAACAACTGTAGATTGTAGATCTAAAAAACTACATGTATGTAGGTCTAATTAAGTAAACAACTTCTTGCATACAGGTCTAAAAATGTCTTTTTTTATGGTTATGTTGTGCTTTGGTTGGCTGTCAGAAAAGTGTACTGTAACACAATTAATGATGATTATATAATATAATAACTTTTTTTTGCCACAGACATCACAGCCTTGTTCACACAGGAATTATTAATGCCTTATTAATTATTACCAATTCAAATATATGTTCCATATTATAACAAACAATCATTTATTGTCCTATGCTGTCATATAAATGATCACGCTTGATAAAGACATATAATCTTTATCAAACATATAATCACCAATTGTTTGATTCCTCATAATAGATTTTTGCTTGTTTTGTCAATGAAAGTAAATTAAACTAATCGTTTGCCAAAGCTTTATTAAAATGCAGCACAACATTTTAGATTCTGTAATTTGTCCTATCGTCACACTTACCCACATTCAGTTTTTGGTAATTAAGTATCTTGCACCTCTCTTTAAATAGTGAAGTCATCAGTTTGAATTTTGTCGCAAGAGAGACAGATATATCTTTAGCTTCTCTAATCTCAGTCATTTTTTTTCTTGCTCATTACATACTTTGTACGGCACAGTTTCTTTAAATTGGACACTTGCTGTTTTCTTTCCTGTGGTCCTAATCACAGAGGCTGCAAACAGACACACATGCTGAGACGACTCTGCGTGCGCTATTACCTCGTTTTTGGGTCGAAGCTGACGCTGCTGCCAATGGAGACTGACCTCACTGCTGGTTTTGGGGGAACCACATTGGAGTAGAGAGACAACGATTCCTGAGAATAAGAGAAAACGAAACAGATGGACAGCAGCAGAGGAAGGGTGCAGTGGAAACAGCCCTGTTGTGGCTGCTGAAGCAGGAGTGTGAAGAGCAGTCCGCCGGGGTGTTGCTCAGACAGCTACTTTAGTATTTGCATAGAGGAAGCACACAGCTAGTATGTTTCCTGCTGCAGTTCTTTTTATTTAACCGTCGTGGCAGAATGCACTAAGGAAGTCATGTCAGTGATGCCACTGTAGACAGAAAAGGTTTGGATTTGGCCTCAATAGACCTTTAAAAAGCACTCAGGCAATAATCTGTGGAAGATGATGATGTATTTTCTTAATTTCACAAACAATGTACTGTTTTAGTTGTTTTTGCAAAAATAAAACTGAATACGTTAATCTAAATTCTGTCAGTACTGATGAATCAGATTACATCTTCATATCTTACATGCGTTTCAATCCTCTAACTCCTTCAACTCATCTTTGAATTACTAAATCATTCACAAGAAGTGTGAAAAAAACAAGGAAGGTACAAAACTGGGATTAAAAACCACTGTTCTCTTATTATTTCTACCATCTAGGGGTGCTTATGGTAATTACACACTTCATGTTAAGGACCACCTCAAAATGAAGTGCCTCCACCTCCATCCATACACAGCTTCCAGTTTATTACATCCACATATCTTTAGTACATACATTCATTGCCTATTCATCAGAAACAGAAACAGAATCAGACCAGATGTTATTTGAACTGAGGACCATTATCAGCACAGCTGTTAGTAGCTGTATGACACTATGTGTTACGAATGTATCAGGCTGAGCAACCCTGTAAACCTTAAAATGGTGGTCCCTTTCTATTGATCGATGGACCTGATCTTTACTCTGTCAGCTCAGTCATCTGAAATAGACTGCAGTGTTTAAAGATAGACATTGTGTGGCCCTTTTGTCTCCACAGCATTTTTTTTCATTGTTGTGTTTTCAGCAGTCAGTCACAGGATAGAATACACGATTTCATTCGTCCATTAGAGGCTTTATTAGATTCAGACCTTATTAGGTTTAACTGCTGCCACTGAATTCCTGTGCCAGTTTTGAAAACTTCAAAAGATTTGCCATCACATCTCATTTTCATCAGGATGGGTGATGAAATATTACAAATTCTCACAAATTACATTGCAAAGCTTACTGAGGGCAGTGATGACAAGGTTGGAGATGTGGCTCTGTTTAGCTACACACATCACCAGTAAGAGCATAAACAAAAACAGCCTATTGACAGAACTGATGGAATCATTACAGGCCTGTAAATACAGACCTAAGAGATTTCTAGGGACTGGCTGTTCGATATATTCATTCAGATTGTTTTGCTCGTTTTTAATAAATCTTGCATTTCCTCAGTTAAAATGTGAAAAAAGCAACTTCCGCATTTAAGGGTTTTAATGCACGCATATATTATTTTCATCTTAAATAACTGGAGCAGGTGATGATAGTGTAAATCAACAAATTGCCATCAAATATATACAGAAATGCCCAGCACTCCCACTTTCAGCTTAGATTTCAATACTTACCTTGGTCTGGTTTTGTTGAGTGTGAGAAGACTCTCTAAGGGTCTTTCCAAATATCTGAGCCACGATATGAAACACAAATTCATACTGCTCCTGAATGCACACACAAAATCATCAGCATTTCAATAAGGCAAATTTGACACACTTTTCTGCCAGCCCTGGGAAAAGCACAATCTCTCAACCTCAGCTTTAAGGGATAAACATTGTACCGATAGAGAGCTCCTAGAAAACAATTTTATTTTCAAATATTGTATCTCAAACATAAATGCATCCATATATACAATGCACATTGTCACCAATTTTGAATTGCAAATAAAAAGTAAGTCCCACACTCATGTACCTTAGTCTGAACTGCTGATGGTCTTTGTCTCCTCAGTTCTAGAACTATGTCCATAATGTTGAAATCTTCTCCGATTGCCTGACACATAAAACATGAAAACGAATTCCAAACGTATACCAAATATTTCTTATTAGACAACAGAACCATTGTATTTTACTGGTCATGTTGTATATAACAGATAATCCTTATTTTCTTTCATTGTACAAGTAAGCAAGAAGCAATACAATGATACTGATGGAACATACACATTTATTTATTCATAATTTGATGAACTGCTATTTTTTTAAGGAGAGCTCCGTACCCTTTTGTGCAGTAGGTCATTAACGTAGTCAATGGCACAAATCACCCCCGTTCTTCCACAGCCAGCACTGCAAAAGCAAAGGCAATCAACCCCAATCACTCAACACAATCAAGCCCATTCCTGCTTCTACTCTTGAGGTCAGCGAGGAATCGCGGTCCATATTGTTGGACACAGCGTCTCCCATACATTACAGTGAGAGGGTAATGAGTGAATTTGTGCAAAAGTCTGTGAGTTAACTGGCTGTCGCTGCGCTACATCAGGTGCTGAATATTTAACATGTCTCGCTTCATTCAAATGGTGGGATTAAAATGCATGGGGCTGGGGAGGTACAGAGAGCATCTCACTCTGATGAATTTTCATGGGCAGATGGGTCATTTGTCAGAGGTGGTGAAAAACAGTCGGTTAGTCATGGTGAAGCCAGCCAGTTTGGGAGTGTGTGAGTGAGAAACCAGTTGATGATTTGATTAAAGTGTGTGTGTGTGTGTGTGTGTGCATGTGCATGTGTTTGTGTGTGTGTGTGTGTGTGTGACAGACCTGCAGTGGATAAGCATAGGTTCTGTGTTGTAACCCTGTTTGCTACTGGCCATTTCCAGCATTTCCAAAATTCCATCCGATGTATATGGAATTCCATGATCTGGCCATGCTGTGTACTGGAACTGGGACACAGAGCGAGTTTCCTGCACACAGAAACACTTTCTGAGTGGAAACCCATCTTGTATGCAAAATAATCATGAAACTGCACATTATGGCAATATAGAAAGACAATATAATCTCACAATTCTTACAGATCAAAAGCAATAAAACATGCAATCAAAAGAACAATTACACCGTTTCAGTTTTTTATCTTTCAACATTACAATCAGGCAGCGTCAATTATACACTTTTGAAGGTTTATTGTGATTTATCAAGATAATGATAATGTACAGTCATATGGCCCTCCTTTACAATGAAACACTTGGCTTCTGAATCACTTATCACTCTTATGACATCCATTAACCACTTCAGATTCTTTTGTAGCTACTATGAAACATACACGTAAGCTCAGCAGCTATATAATGCAAATATGGACTCCTGAGGTGTTTTTGTTACATCATAGTATATATATATACGTGTGATACGTGTGCTTATACCATGTCATCATCACTAGTTGGTTTATATATAGGTTGTGCTTCTGACGTCAGCATGTTCTTACTTTAAATGGAGAAAAATAAAAGAACAGATACATTTTGTCGCCACTGTACTACTATTAATATTACTGTTATAAAATAAGTCAATAAAATAATCATTTTATACCCCCTGCATGCAACTGTGGCTCCTATTTACCTCTCATCTGATGTTTTTTCTTCTTCTGTTGTTTAATGGATGATGATAGCCTGCCTAGAATGTCTGTACTTGGCCTGAACTATGGCTTGGTTTGATTAAGGCCACCTCCTTTGGTCAGACCAAATTTTTGTACTATGGTCTGGACTATTAACCTGCTATTTTGGTTCGAAGTAAACAGCTTCAAAGTCTGGACTAAACAAGTTGGTGTAAAAGCACCTTTAGTCTTAAGTAGTTAAAAAAAACACATAGACTTATGTTCCCATTTTTCTTCATGAAGCATACAGTGTATGTTAATTAGCATTTTATTTTGAAATGATTACTCCAAACAGGGGGTCCACCAGCTACAATACAGATCCATTCATTCGACAGTGATGCAACCCGAATTTTGGTGTAAGTCGAAACACATCCTAGCCTAAGTCACTTACCCATACTGACACGCTGTAAAATTATAATAAAACAACTAAGTCACAGAAAAAGCTAAACACCCTCACTCGTGCGCCACTTTACTGAGTATTCTTCCACCGTACGCAACCAAACTAGTTCACCCATGTAGTCCATAAATACGAGGCTAATGGTGTAAAACGAGTGAGAGTGGGCGTTGTAAACTTGAAATGTTGTAGGTCGAGACCGTTGTAACTCGAGGACCCTTTGTACTTTGTACAGTACATCACATTCACAGTTTTGCTGGAGTAAGACAACATTTCAACAAAAAACATAAAGCTTGCACACTTGGAACAGCAGGACACACGTACATCACAGTATTTCACTGCCAGCTTTCGCATTATCACTTCCTCATTTGGAAACGACTCTTCAACCTGTCAGAACAATGACAACACACACTGGAATTTCAGCACGAGTACTTCCTCCAACACTTGTGGTACAGTGAAAGACTCATTGACAGGAACATTGGTTGCATTACTGGTTGCAGAGATTTTTATTTTTATTTTGACAAATTAAAGCACAACTTTTTTATCACTATCATCACTACCTTATTAACAAAGATTCTAATAACATGAGATGCTTACCAGTGAGACAGTGAAGGGGCCGAAAGTGGATGGTTCTTCTAAAGAAGCCCAATAGACCTCACATTTTTTCTGAACAGAGAGATTAAAAGTGTGTAAGTGGAGGTATTGCACGTAAGACTGTTACTTTTATGCCTTTATAATGGAAAGGCCTAATTGGGTTCCACACATCAATATATCAATATTATAACTGAACACCTTTTCATTTCATTGTGGTTACTAAATAATTCGATAAGTAGTCATAATGAGTAAGTTGATATTTATGGACAGGCAAGACAGAAAAAAACCTTACCTTTCCAATCTCTATCACCTTACATGCCATCACTATTACCTGCAAAAATCATAAAACACAGATTTCAAAGAAAATTCTTGTTTTTTCTGTGATCCTCCATCAGAATGCATTGTGCAAAAACTGCATCAGGCAGAGTACTCAATACTTTGACATTATTTATAGCATACAGGAATAAATTTTAATTAATTCCAACATGCGCATTATACATACAGAAAAACAATTCACCTTGATATTATATTGCCAAATCATACGCCAGAAATCCACCACTGTGTTGCTGAGGGGGCCTTGAGTGGCGATGTATGTCTTACTCTCTGTTGCTCCCTAGTGGCCAAAAATGATTACAACAAGCACTATGGTACCACAACAGGAACATGAATGAATGAACGAAGAAATAATTAAATACATCTCGTTTTTTGCATGATACTAAACACATACACTGTATATAATGACAAAACTGTCAACCTCACTTAATCAACCTGTACATGAAACATAAGGGGTTTCTATAGGTTCCTTTTACCTGGTTTTCTTGAGTACTCTGTGAGAGCTTTACCTTGATGAAACTGGCATTAATGTAATCGGACGTGTATTCAGGTGTTGTTGAGCTCAGAACGACGCGAGTCTGGTCATCTGAGAGTGAAAATTTTAAAGGGTGTTCATTTAAGCACTGTTCACTCAGCAGTACAGAAGATCACCAGATAATTTATCATCTACTCACTAGGGCATGTTATCATTCTAAAATGCTAATAAACATATTACGGTAGTAGCTTGGCCAAAAAAATCAAATGTACACTCATTTCTTATCAACCCGGATTTGATGGATCAGTCGAGACATGTTGGAGTACAAACTTCGTTTTTTTTCGTTTAGCACTGAAGCTACAATATTAGCAATGGTAACAAACAGAAGAAGGCAACAGTTGCCTACGCTATTTTCATAAAAAAACAGCTTAAATCAAATCTAGCTCTTCTTTAAGATGAAACGGACTTCTTGATATGCATGACTTATGGGAGTTATAAAAATAAAGTACATTTCACATCTACAGGTAACAATTTCAGCACATGGACTGGTATTCACAAAGCAGCCAAAAGGAACAGATCTTTTATTTTGGAACAGATCAGTGAAAACAGACCTCTGATGTTATCTAAAAAGGCCATCTGTCATGTTTGGCTGCATAGTGAGCTTTTGTTCATTTTAATAGTTCACAGTAAGTCAGGCTGTGTCCTAAACCACAGTATGACTTTGCCACCTCAGTGAAGAGCTATATACTATCAGCTGAGAGAAGTTTTGAGCATGTGTAAAGTGTAAAGTAAGTGTAAAGTGGCCATTTGTCACGCATGAACACAGCACAGTGTGAACAGTGTGAAATTGTTTTCTGTATTTAACCCATTCACCAAGTGAAGCAGCCGCCAGTGCATGGGGAGCAGTGTGTGGGGATGGTGCCTGTCCCAGGGGAACCTCAGTAGTGCCACTGGCAGTCCTGGGATGCAAACTCATGATTTTCTGATCACAGGGGCAACTCCCTAACCACCAGGCCACCAGTTGGTGGTTGGAAAGGACATTAGCCTCATTGCTTCAATGCTAAATAAAGAAGTAAACCAAACATCTCTTGGTTGATCGATTACAACTGGGAAAAGTAAGTAAAGATTTTTTGCCAAACTATTCTTTAAAGATCACACAAAGCGAGTTTAAAGCAATAACCTTTTCCAAAAAATTCAATAATATAATACTTTGGTAAATCCAACACAATAATCACGAAACAAAATGCTTTTTAATTAAGAGCTCAGTATGGTGTTACATACATGGCAAGATGTCCTTATAACGGTTTTTCTTCACATTGTCTTTGAGTCCCCCAATCTCAGTAGTCAGTCCATGCATCTCTTTCATGGAGCCATTCAGCTGCCGAATCCTCTGCGTTTACAGAAAAGGCACAGTGATAAGTAAGCTGTTCTTCAAAATCAGAATGACAAAGTGAATGAAAAAGTCTTGTAAACAATAAGTAGTGAATCTGAAATGCCTGATTCAATTGTACATCTCAGAACACAGCTCTGAAACTGAAGATCAAAATATGCATATTTCTTCTAACTATTTACGTCAACCCCAAATCAAAATTTTACCTGGCACTTAATGTGTCTGGCCATATTAAAAACTACTCATATCATTATGTCGTGTTAAGTCAAGTAGGTGTTTAATGTCATTTCAACTGTTCGACATTCCTCTAATACCATGGTGCAACAAAAAGAACAACAAAAACCACACAAGACTTTAAGTGTGGGTGGGACAGGACTGCACTGAGTGCAAAAAGAAGAGCCAACACAAGAGATAGTAAATATTAAAGGACAGGACATGCAGTGCAGCAAACAATAGCCATGAACACAGCACAGCACACAGTGTGATTTTTTCTGCATTTAAGGCAGCAGCCCAGTGGTGACACTAGCAGGTCTGGGATTCAACTCACAAATTCTGATTGCGGGGGCAGTACCCTAATCACCAGACCACCAGCTGCCCCATGCAAGAATTGAGGTAGCAGTACCTTGCTATTAACAGTAGCAACAGATTTGACACATTAACAAACTGGGATTTACAGAGAGTTTGTTTATGGGTGAGTAGTTGGTGGTAGTTGGGATGTAAAGTTTGTCTTAATCCTGCTCTTGATGACTCCCAGGCCTAAAAGTTTTCAAGTATTCTTTGACTACACATATGCCTGGTTGTGTTGTCCTGGATGAGATAGTTGCAGGAAACAGTGTCATGCTGTGGGTCCTCAGGTGGAGGATAAGGGTGTTGAGCTTTTTCCCACAGTTTAAGTCACTGGTCCTCCTGTAAACAGTGGTGTACAGTTTGCTTCAGGTGAACCCTGGTGTGGTCCACAGCATGTGTGGAAACTACCTGTTGATGTTACACATTCTATAACCCCTGGCTTTTATAAATGTCTGGTGGTTAACAAAAGAAACTCAACAATAAATATACAATGTGAACTGGTCTCTAAATAGTCAAAAACTGTAAATGAGTCATATCCCCAAAAGAGCCCAGACTCAGTCCAGGGTGCAGACATGTGTGAAAAGACATGTGCCACATAAAACAAAGACAAAATTCTTGTTTTTCTGAAATCTGTAGACTTTTGCTGGCATTTAGAAAGTTTTTGATACAAAGCGAGGTCCATAAAGACATGACTGGGTGAGTTCAGTGTGGAAGAACTTGACTGTCATGCATAGAGCCCTGACCTAAACACCATCCAACACCTTTGGGATGAACTGGAACAGAGATTGTGAGCCAGGCCTTCTCATCCAATATCAGTAACTGACCTCAAAAATGCTCTACAGAATGAATGAGCACAAATTCCCACAGAAACTCAAAACCTAGTGGAAAATCTTCTGAGAAGAGTGGAAGCTGTTATAGCTGCAAGCCGGGGGACCAGCTCCATTTTAAAGTCTATGCAATGTCAGTAATGTCCCATACTTTTGTCCATACAGTGAAAAAGTTAGCTAGCTTAATAAAATTGCATTTCATACAGATTTATGTAATGCTATAGAAGGAAAAAGCATTATGGTATCTAATTAACTTTAAAGCTGGGCAGTATAAGTTCCTACAAACATGGGTATAGAAAGGGTCTTCAGTATTTTCTGGAAGCATCTCCAGTCACTCACGCACTTTCTATAATCACTTAATCATCATTAGGGTCACAGGTAGTGCTGCCACTAACGACTAATTTTCTAACGATTAATCTTTCGACTAATTTTTCGATTAGTCGATTAATCTAAACG
>JBBPCW010000014.1:13216422-13227772 GCA_037974425.1 Phenacogrammus interruptus | reverse complement strand
TTGTCACACCCAATGCCCACTGAATCTCAATATCTGTTTGTGTGTTTGTTTGTGTTTGTGTGTGGGGCCATAGAATGTTGCTGAGCTGAAGGAGCAACTGCAGAGCAAGCAGAAAGAGCATGAGTTGGCTCTCCATGCACTCAAAGATCAGGTAGAAATGACCTCTCTGTTGACCTTTTTTCCATAACACGTTTTCAGGTGGTGTAATAATTGCTCAAGCCTGCATCTCTTTTCTTAAAAATGTTACCAAAATGAAAATGAAGCAGTGCTGCTTGGTATCTACTTTTTCTGTTTTTATCCCTATTGGTATATTTGGTGAGGTTCACTGGAACTGTGCAGCAAAGCCTTGCTTTCTTGTCCTTTTATTTCATATCACTGAATTGTTTATCACACTGTGACAACCAAATTGTTGACTCTGAATTATGTGGTTCATCTGCATTCAGTTTTGAGAATCAAAGATGTCACTTGCCAAATAGCTGAAGTCTTATGGATAGCAACTATCGTTCATATCTTGAAGTTTTGAGACACTTTCGGGTACTGAAAGTTAAAATCCCATGATATTTGGGCATCGCTGTTTCCAGGATGGAAGGCGGGAGGAAATGTTTACATTCAAAGAGCTCTGTGTGTTAGAAATAAATGTTCTACCTTTATTTAAATTCATCAAAGCTGGCATTCCAAAGAATTATGAAATATTTTTATTAATTGTACTACACTTTCAACTTTGGATGATAAGAATTTTTAGTAACTCTCTAAAATCGTACTGCCCTTCTTTAATGACCAAACTACAAAGGAAATTATTGCTGAGCTTGTGGAAATGGGTAGAGCATAAGTGTTGATTGGTTATATCTGTATGGTCAGGCTGCAGATAGAACTACATAATGCAAACTAAGCATGAGATTTTTTAATAAGGTACATGTTAATAAAGCACTAATTGATTAAATCAAACTGTAACAAATAATGTATTTGTTGTTCGTTTATTTATTCAGAATTTGTTTGTTAGTTAAGAATGAACCACAAAAACTGGATGGTAATCAGAGTCTGAAATGTCCTCATTTCCCACTCTATGCAGTGAATTGCCCAGTATCTATCTGAAGCTCTAGAGAAAGGACTGGATAAACTCAGCAAAGAAACAGATGTTCATTATCATAGCCCTGGAGATCAGGGCTGATTATCTCTCTACCTGTCAATGTTCTGTTTGCAAATGAGCAAACCTGTGGAAAAGGGCTAGAGGTCTGTGTATATGCTAATGCAGACTAGGATTCCTGTCATCATCTGCATGCTTGATTAAATTCCTTTCACTATTATATAAATCAGTTTGTGGCCATGTTGAAGACAATGTGAAATAAACCCAGATAAACTTCTGCATTCAGCAAATAATAAGATCAAATTGTAAGAAAAGATTTTTTTTATCTCAAGTTTTCAAATATATTCTTTGTTTTTAAAATGTGTTTTAAAACCTTAATACTTGTATGTAGTCCTTTACATATATTTCTCACATGCTTAATTACAGAACTTGTTTCTCTTATAGTACATATTAGCTTTGTATTTAGCAGATAATTTGGTGTATGTATTGAATAGTCCTGAGACTTGTAAGTGCAATGCCAGTGTAGGGTTTGTGCAGCACAGTGACTGGTGACACAACTGTTTTTACTTTTTGATAGCAAATAAGAGTAGCGCGCCTTTTAATTGAGTTTTTTCTCACTAAGCCCTCCTAAAGAAAAACCTAAGAAGTTTTTGAATTATCAGGAGAACAGCATGTTTAATTGGGCTTTAATAAAGGAGCATGCTAAAGATCACCTGAATAATTAAGAATTAGCGGGGCCACGGGGCTTATTGGCATCGGCTCTAGCCCTGCGGGAGGGCCCCCGAGTCTCTGTGTACATAAGTACTCAGTCTGCACACCAGCAGTGTCACTGTCTTCCTCACTGAGGGCACAAATCTTAATTAAAGGCCTGCCTGATGGGCAGCGAAAAGAGATTAGCAGGAAATGTCTTTTGCCCTCTTTTTTTTTTCTTCATCTTCTTTTGATGCTTTAATGTGTCCCTCAGAAGCTGTCCTCGAGTTTTATGTTGCAACCTCTGTTCTACTTGCCTTTTCTAATTCCGCCTGTGGGTTTTTTTTAGTCTCCTGTCTGTGATTTCTATTCCATTCTTTATCTCATTCTGTACTGTGCCTCGAACTGGTGTTTGTTCCTGATGCATGTTCTATGATGCATCTATTGTTTTCCCTTTTCGTCTCCTTTCATTTCCCTTCCCTGATACGTCTCTTCCCTTGCTCAAATTTCACCCTCCTGTCTCTGTTCCCTCATTTCCGTGTGATGTGACACCTATCAACTTCTCAACTGCTCAGCTGTCATCCTCTAACTGTCCTCTTTCTTTCTCTCTTTCTCCCTCTCTCTCTGCCCTCTCTCTCTCTCTCTCTCTTTTTCTTTCTCTCTCTCTCTCTCTCTCTCCCCTCCCCCGGCTGGAATGTTTGGTGGAGCTGCAGGTAGAGTGTCAGAGTGCGGTCAGTCAGGAGCAGGTGGAGGGCATGCTGAGTGAGAATGATGCCCTCAGGACTAACCTAGCCGCCCTAGAACAGGTACAACTCAGCCTGAGCCATCCATCTTCCAGTGTCCATAGCTATCCATCGCCATGCATGCACCAATCGCAATGCACAATCCTCTGTAGAAGTACATTTAAACAAAGGCCCAACAATAAAATTGCATAAATAAATATTAACAAGCATGTAATGCATTTTTTTTACAAAAAGGACACAGATGCCTTGTTGGCTGTGTAAGTTATTATATGAATTATAATAATAACTGTTAGAAATTGACTTCTGGTCAAATTCCATTTTAAGTTTCATCAAACGAGTTTGAACAAACTTAAGTTTTAATGCATGAATTTAACTTGTTGAAAAACATAGAGTTTAGAGGTTTGGGCAGTCTTTCCGTTAACTTGGTAGTGCTATTTGTTTTTTCTGTTCTGGACCTTTTGGATTGATCGGGACCGATGTAGACAGTTACACAGCATAATAAATGTGATCCTTTAAAGTGAATGTTGTACTCATTTAGGTTTATCCAAGTGCCTGAGGATCTGAAACTAAAGATAATTGACATAGCAAGAAAAGACTGCTACCTTTAAATTCTTTATGTGCAACCTTTAAGAAATAGTTAACAAGAATGGTCAAGTTATGTCATTAACAAAATGCTTCAAAATGACAGATTGATAATCTGATATGGCCTTTTCCATCCCTAGAGTAAACATGCTGTACAAAACAGACATTTTGTTTTGCAAGTAAAAAAAAAAAAAGAAGTAACAGTGGAAAGAGTTCCTACACCAAGAAAAGAAACTGTTAGCTGGCTACAAGAAACATTTGGCAACTTTACTGACTAATAGGTTACTGAAAGGTTGCCACGTCTCTGTCCATAGACAAGTAACCACTTATCTCTGCATCTTCATTTCAGGATAATTTAGAAAATATATTTTAATTAAAATATTTTAAGTTTACACAAGTAATTGTGACTGTTCCATTACCACCCATTCTCCAGTACAGTTATGAACACATCACCTTTAGTCCAAGTAGTTCTTGTCATGCAGTTCTAAATATCCTGGTTCACATGCTAATATAATATGCTTCCATCATACTCATCATCATCATCATTTCAAATTGCACCTCCATAATGCATGAAGTGCTTAATTCTGAAAAATATGTTCTGCTGATGAATTAAAAGTATCTCTTACTGGAGGAACCATGCCACTGTAAATATACCATTCAGTTTTTAAGCTGACCTCATAATATACTGAAGTTTGTGTCTAAACATAGCTGGCCTATAATATTACTCTGCTAAAATCTCTGTTTTTTTTCCTTCATTCTGTTGTTTTTAAATTTACTCTTACTTTCCTTCCAAATGCCTTTAGCAATGCATCTTTAACTGTTCTTTATCAGCAGCACAAACTTTTTCAGGACTGGACCTCATTTTCATTTCTTTTACCTCTTTTTAAGAAGAATGGTTTTTGAGCTGTTACTGGAGTCTTTCAGTCACAGTCATTGAACTGCGTGCAGAAAGAGATGATATCTGTGGTTTATTGGTTTTGCTTCTTCCTGTGTGTGTGTCTGTGTGTGTGTCTGTGTGTGTGTCTGTGTGTGTGTCTGTGTGTGTGTCTGTGTGTGTCTCACAGATCCAGACAGTGAAGACTCAGGAGCTGAACCTCCTGAGGGATCAGAACATGGCTTTAAATGTGGAGTTACAGCAGAGACGCACTGAGCAGGAGAGTTTTCTGGCACAGAGGGATGACCTCAACTCCCAGTTACAGGTCATGATACACCATTATATATACATCATGCAAAACAGTGGGATCAAGTTGAGTTGTAAGGAGTCTATGGTGCGATAGTGTTGATCATAGGTTGATCACATGCTTGTAATCTTTTCTATGCCTGTCATTAAGTTTTGCCTTGGACAAAGAAACCGCTTTGTTTACATACTAATCAGAGCAGCAGGGAACGGTGCAATTAACGGTGCAGGGAACGGTGCAGGCCCTTTGGAGGAAAAAAAGATAAAATTTAGGCATCATACCTGCTTGCATCCCACAGTGATGCTGCAATAGTCTCTAGAGTTAGATTTTAAAAATTGTAGACCCTTTCTGATCTTCAATGTAAAAGGGACTACAACCACATTGGGTTGAATATTTTGAAATGTTTTTCGAAAGCAAGACAGCCATCAAATCTTTTTCTCCAAATGATTCAAGCCACATTTTTAAGGGGTTTCAAATTTAATTCAAATTTGCTCTCAGTACATGTGACATTGACCAATAAGATCATTTATATATTCATACGTTTCACCACCAGTTGCAGCTTTGAACGGGCACATACTTTTCCCTTGTATGCAGTAATTGAAATTCCTCTGATTTTTGCAACTAGATAGGAGTACAGTTCCTTGACAAATGTAACTGTGTCGCTGAGTCTTACCTGCCCTTCTCTTGTCAGTGTACTCATGTGGGATATTACTATGGCTACCAATGTGTATAAGCCAGAAAATGCAACCACAGTCTCAGTATACAAATCGGATTTGGTCACTTGCAACTTACAATCTCAAAAGTCATATCTAAATATCTCACCCTGTAGTGTGAACAAAGTCCCTAGTAGTTCAATCTCAACAGTAATATGTGGGTATTGTGAGGTTTCTGTCACTGTTTAATTGCATCTATATGTTTATTATTTTTGTTTTGTGTTCTTTAGGAGGTAAACCGAGCCAGCAGTAGACTATTGGAGCAGATTTCTGAACTAGGCCTGGAGAAGGACAAGCTGCAACAAGAGCTAGAAGAAGCCAAAAAGGTCTTTTACCCACATATGCATGAACACATGCATGTCGTCATCATTGTCTTATTCTGTTTAATGAACTTTTGATCATAGTTATGACTCTTCTAATTCACAGGCGTGTGTTATCTCCACATTAAGACTTTCTCACGTCTTCTGGAGATTTTCATTTAGATAAAAATGAAGCTTCTTTGCAGAAGCCGTTAATGACAGACTTCTCCTTTTGTGATCTTAAGAAAGAGAGCGCCTTCGAGTAGCTGCCGGCTGCCAGACCAATGTCTTTTTGTGGTTCCAGACAAATCTAATAAACATTTTCCAAATTGAGCCTTGAATAGAAAGAAGCAGTTCTGAATGAAAACTTGGCCAATAAATACTTGCATCCATCAGTTTCCGGAGGCACAGAATGGTTTTGAGTAGTGATCTCATGGCTCTCTCTAATTCTGCCTGCAGTAAAATAGAAGTGACTAAAGTAATAAGCCAGAGAAATGAAATTTTGCAGCATTTTGCTTCCTGACCAAATGAGTCAGGTTCTTAAGTTAGATAGATCAAAACTACTGTTCGCATTTTACAGAGGTGGAAATACGAGGATACAACCGTGCTATTGAGGCTAATGCATTTCCATGAATTCATGTGTATATATTTGTTTAATTTTTCCTTTTGCTTTTTTTGTAAGCTGCTATAAAACACGTTCACTGAGAATGGTGGGAGTAAAGAGTTAGTAATTTAGAATAAAAATGCTTTCAGTTTTGAGTTTGAACACAATAGGCATTTGATTTGTGTTATTATTTAAATTTTATGATTCAGATTAATTCTGGTCCTGGAGAACTCATGCCTGTTGTAGTGCTATTACTGGTCTGGTTCTAGATAAACTGTGTCTAGAGATCATCTAGATGATCTGTAGTTTAGAGATGTGCACAGGCAAAAAAAATTTTGACCTTGTAGACAACACCTGACTGTATGTCTTCCGTTTAAAATGGAACTGACAGAGCAGAAATAGCTTTTGTTGTGTTTTTGCAGATAGGTCCAATCAGATTGAGGAAACTATTTCTGACCCAATAATGCAGATGTGATTCAGTCACGATTGTTTTCGGTAACTTACACTACAGGCCTTTTCCTTTTCCAAAAAGAACAGCACATCTATTTTTTCAGTCCATTTAAATCTAAAACACTTAAGACAATAGTATGTTGAATAGTATTGGCTATAATTACAACTGCACTCTTTCAGATTGTTGTTTTGAAGGGAGGTGACAGTCATATCTGATGTCCTGATCTTCTTTTTATTGGGGAAAAATTCTTATGTACACTTTTACACATTTGTCGAATTGATGCTAACCCAAATGAACAGTATTATTATCATCATGACTTTATCAATGCATCCTGACTGTAATTCCTTACTGAAACAGACTGCGGACAAGCGCAAGGGCATGCTGGATGAATTGGCCATTGAGATGGCGCAAGAGAAATCCAGACACAAAGAGGAGCTGAGTGACCTCCGTCTCCAGCACGAGAAGGAGGTGCTGAGTGTACGGGCGCGATATGAGAAAGAGCTCCGTGGCCTCCATGAGGAGAAAAATCGCACAGAGGAAGAGATCCGCGCCCAACTACGAGATGAAAAGGTAGGGGCGATGGGTGATAGCCAGAGACATAAATGGAGGGTGTGGGGAGGATAAGAGAAGATATGGAGTGACAGCAGGGTGTGGAGTGGAGCATGTAGATTGAGTTTGTACAAAATAACCTTGATTTTTAGGTGACTAAGAAAAAGGAGACAAAGAGAAAGGAGTGAAGAAATAAAACTGAAAGTGTGTGTGTGTGTGTGTGTGTCACATGTCACTGTGCATGCCAGGCACGTACCAAAGAACTGGAGGGCCTGCAGCAGAGTGTGGAACAGCTCCAGGCCCAGGTGCAGTCTATGGAGGGCACTAAGGGCTGGTTCGAACGTAGGCTCAAAGAGGCGGGGGTAAGATATATGTTTGTTCTCACAAACTAAAAGAGGGGTAATTGTCCCTCCTGAATTCCTCATTTCTGTTTTCTGTACTCTGTAAAAATGCACTGCAGTCAGTATGACCACTTGATGTCAGTGTTGTTTTTTTCTTTGCAAAACCCTAGACTGAAACATTAAAGCTCCTTCATTGATCCTTATTTTATTTATTTAAAAAAACATTCAGTTTTCCTACATCTGTGTAAAATGAAATGGCTTTTTATGTTTTTGTGAACAGGAAACAATCGAAAAGAACAGTCTGGAACATGCAGAAGGGATTGAGAGATTGAAGAAAGAACACATTTGCCAGCTTGAGGTGAACTTGTGTGTGGGAGAGTCAGCGAAGTCATGAATATAAAAGCTATACAATGCAGCACTGACTTTTTACTTATTTAACACCCAACCATTTCTTTAGACATTGATGTGCGAATGCCTTACGCCCATGTGCCCCTCTGTTTTGTTTTTTATGAGGATGAAGTCTTCTGATATTTATTTGGAAGGTTTTTTTTTTACATTTATTTAAATTAGTGATGTTTGGCAAAAAGTGCATTAAACTGGATCTAATGGAGCTCATAGAGATAATGTTTACTTTGTCTCTGTAGAAAACCTATATAGTAATCAAATTACACACATCAGTAAGGTGTGAATTTAATATGCTGGAAGAGTTTATGTCCTGAGGAGGTGTGTATGTGTGTGTGTGTGTGTGTAGGAGAAAGGAGGGGAGATTGAAGCTGTAAAGCAACAAATCATTGCTGTGGAAAAGGAGAAAGAGGAGCTGAATAACACTATTGCTAAACTCAAACAGGTACCAAACAAAGCTTGTTTTTTGAACTTCTTTAGTACAAAAACGTTTGCACTATATGAAGGCAAACTAATGAGGACTTTTGTGTGTTTACAAAAATGAATACAGCCCAGTCCAAACAGAAGCATATTAGATGTGGTCACTGAACCAATTCAAAATATGATTCAAAAGCAGAACAATACATACATACGTATGTATGTATGTGTGTCATAAATGTTGCATCACTTACATCTGTTGCAAGGAGAACAGAGACCCCTCGGGGATGCAACATTTTTACAGCAGCAAAAAATTGGCGTTTCGTAAGCTCGTTCAACCATTAGGTGGTTTATTAAGACTGACCTTTCTGCTGTGTATGTGTGTATGTTCTAGGAAATCAGAGACACAGTAGATGAACAGAGAATTCTGGAGAAGAAAGGCAGCTCAGCAGTAAGTAGGCTTCTTGCGTTCTCTTTCTATTTCTCTCTCTCTCTCACACTCACACTCACACTCACGCACACACACTCTAACACGTATAAACTGTTTTAGAGTAAGTGATGAGTCAGGTCTTTCTGTCTCTCCGGTTCTCAGAAAGTGAATTAAACACACAGGTGATGGCCATTTCACTTCTCGGCACTGAACACATGAATCTGGGTCTTTCCTTCGTGAAACAGAGTGGGCCCTCCGTGCTACCCTTGATGTGGCAGCAAAGCAGTCTACAGTTAACAGTGTGTTTGTGTTAAAGGCCTAGTCATTCGTTCCTTGCTTCTTTATAGTCTTAAAAAGCCATATAACATATTTAAGAATGTTGAAGTCATAAAATGTCTGAATATGTCCTATATTTTTTATTTTATGGCAATGCCAATCTAAAAATCATTGTAAATATTAGGCTAATTTAGAAAAGTCTCACACCACAAATGATAGCTTCATGAACTGTAAAGGTCAGTTTCCAACTAGTTACTAATATTTAACATGGCACCTGTTGTACTTAGATCAAAAATAATCATAGGTCTTTGCATCCTTGTGGCTCTGTGCTTTCTGCCATTAGTGTGTTTTTGCAAGCCACTAATTCTGAGTGTCTCCTAAATGAATAAATGTAAATGAAGTTGTAAATAATGAGCATTTGATTATGTGTCTTCCTGACTTCTCTTCCTCAACACTTGCAGCTGAAAGACTTGAAGCGTCAGCTCCATCTGGAGCGAAAGAGAGCAGACAAACTGCAGGAGAGACTGCAAGAGATCCTGACCAATACCAAAACTAGGACAGGTAAACTGTGTTACCTTGCCATATAGCAAAGGGCAGGATAAGTCTGCTTCATAGCGCTGTGTTTCACGCTCTGTAAATGATAAATGATAAGGTCAGTGCAAGATCAAGGCTGGAGGCTACTTGCATAACGCATCTTATGAGAATTTCAACCTTGAATTATTCCTTTACCTTACATTAGATGTGTCCTTAACATGTTATGTGCAAGTGGCCAGAGGGCATTGTCTCTTGAAGTATGTTTTTTGTTTCTGAAGTTTCAGGATAATCAGATTGGTGCAAAATGTCTTCAAATGTTAGAAGAGAAAAAAATAGAAGGTGGCTCATGCTTTTGTTTGGACAGTGACAAAATATTGATGGCACTCATGAATGGGCAACCTGAATGCCATCCTGCTCTTTCTACTTTCTTGTATGCATATTACATGCACACTTTTCCCATCCATGAGCAGTAATGCACCTTGGTCAGAGTAGGATGAAGTTGAAGTGAGCGAAGGCAGGGTTGACCTGGTCACATGTCAGGTGGCCCACAGTCCCTTTAGATGGTCTGAACTGCTTTTGATAGTGCAATTGCTGTTACATCCCGTTCATGCGGCATGAAAGATTTAAAGCAGGTAAGTGAATATGCAACGCTGCACATAAATAAGACAGCAGATGAAAACTGCCTCGTGCTCTCTGCAGACAGCTGCTGTAAAAACGGACTGGTGTGTACTTATTTGCTTGCATACCAGCTTAAGGGCTTTCATGACTGTTGTGTTCTTGCATTGGGTTCCAAAGGGATGATCACCAATTCAATATCCCTGCAGTCTTGTCTAAACATGGAATCGGGTGCATTACTAAAAAAGCGAAAAACAGCTGCTTCAGTGTTTGAGATTTGCTGTGTATTGGTATAAGTGTGAAATTCACTAGAGAAAACAATATGCAGATGTAGTGTAATAAATGTATTTGTTCCAATGAGATGTCATTTTTGATTTCTACCACTAGTACATAATGCCAGTTGCAAAGGATGTCACCCCTATGTTAAATTTAAAAGCAGCATATATGACAATACTTACAATATTTGGGCCTATTTTCTGTGAAAATAGGGCATTGTTAATCAAAATGACTTAAATATGCCATTGGAAATACATGCTATATATATGCTATTATGTATAAATGCAGGGTATCCCCGTGGAGACTGCATGTTTGATCCCTGGTGATGCCACAGCCATTCATGGAGCATTATTGACCTCATTCTCTGGGTGGATAGGATGCAAGCCAATGAGGGCAGACATACAGAATTGGCTGTTAAATTCTCCATTTGTTTTGAGCTACACTTTCAAAGATGTGTTGTTATTTTACATGAGTTTTAGAAAGTGACCCCTTCCCTCTCTGGTATGAAGCGGGAAAGCATGAGTTATGAGTGAAATTGGATTGGAGTAAATTTGGGGGGAAATTAGGTAAATTCTCCTCCAAAACTTTTTTCCAGTTCTGTTGTACACTCCACATCTTTTTTGAAATAAAGTTAATCTCATTTCTTTATTACCCATTGAAGTAAATAAATATATTGAACCAGACTTGTACCTAACAATTGTTATATGACAAGAGGTTTACAGATTGCTTATTCCTCATGTGACAAATTAGTGTTGATTGCAAGTCTTGCATTACTTGAAGTTGCCACGTACTTCAGAGAAACTTGCAGTGTGTTCAGCATGGGTGTTTTAAATACATTAACCCCTATGGGAACCTCCACCCCTCGCCAACACAAAACTATCAGGGAGAGGCAGGGGTGTAAATATTTGATGGTGGCCCCCTCTAAAAATGTGCCACAGCGCCACACGTACGCACATTTGCTCTCTGTAGATTGTTGGTGATGCCAGGGCACTCCTCTTTTGGGTCATCCATTATTTAAATGGCTGTAAATGTTTAATGGTTGCTCTACAGAAAGTTTAGAATCAGACATTTTAAAGTAGGCAGCTTTATCTTTGTCCTCTCTCTCTCTCTCTCTCTCTCTCTCTCTCTCTCTCTCTCTCTCTCTCTCTCTCTCTCTCTCTCTCTCT
>JBBPCW010000014.1:13202202-13216322 GCA_037974425.1 Phenacogrammus interruptus | reverse complement strand
GCTGATTGTTCTTCTATTTAGAATTTATTATACTGTATGAACACCCTTGGGTCACATCACCAGACTGCCGACCCCCCCCCCCCACACACACACACACACACACACTTTTAAATTGGCTGCTACACCCCTGCTTCTACCACTATGAGGTTTGGCTCTTTGAAGTGACTTCAACGTGACATTACCTAAACAAAACAAGATTTTATTGTGGGTGGTGTCCATCCATTCTGTCCCACAGTCCCATTACTTAGATGCTATGGAATGTCTCGTCTCTGAAATTTGATTTGGTGAGGAAGCAGATGAGCCTGTTTCTAAGGAAATTTCCTCCCTCCCTCCACCCTCGTTCCCCAACAGAAGCTCTGCCTGCCAACTGTGAGTGTGTAACTCTCTGCTGACCCGAGGCACCACCCTCATACCTCATTCAAAAAGCAGTCTGGGCTGAAACAGTCCTTATAGCACCGATGTGAATATTTTTGCAGCTGAATTTGCTGTGTGATTAGATCAGCATGTTGCATATATGGCCCAGCACCTGGGAGCTGGATTACAGCACAGAACCTCCTTTCAGACTGTGGTGTAGTCCTGGACTAGTCCCTATCTGGGACACCAGGCCTTAAAGTAATAGTGTACTTCTATATGAGCCCAAAGGTCAAACCACGTCAGATCAGCCTATCAAAAGATATGCAGCACTCTGATTGGTTGGTTATAGTTTGATACTTCTACTGTAGTCAGATACTTCAGACAATCCAGCTTTCAAACAATCCACAATAATGAAGATGAATGAAACACATCTTGCAGAAAGCAGCGAGTGAGAGAGAGGACACGGTGTCTTGAAATGTAGTGAAGAAAAGTCTCCAAATTCTTCCAGAGCTTCCTTACTGACCTGACGTTATGGGGCCCACATGCAACACTCTTCAGCAGGGCATCTTCGTTCACTGGATGTGTTAGAAGGCTTTGAGTTCTCTTACATCACCTAAACACTGGACATTTGTAAAACAAAATGAAGAAAGTTTCCTTCTTTCTTCTGTCCCCTTCAGTTAATCTGCATTAGAAATCGATGTAGCCTAAACATATGGAACAGAACATGAACACGTAACACAAGTCTTCCAGTCACACAATCCTATGTGGCAATATATAATTTTTCATGCATTTTAGGGCTAAATTATTAAGAAAATTATAATTTACTAATTTTATAAACGTAATTATTAATGTTAATTCAGTTACATTTCCATATAAAATGCAGCTATGCACATTTATTGGTACTATCTGGATACCACAAAGAAAGCACGTCTTGGAATGGTGAAATACGGTTGTACTCAGAAATGGGAGGTTTGAAAGTAGCCAATCAGAGAATGTTATTTATTTCTCCTTGCTGCTGATTGACTGCTGCCCTTTGATGCAGCTGCAGTCCAGAATTTAATGTTGTAAAACCCTGTATTTTTATTTCTGTAAATTAAATGAATCTCTTTTTTCTTTCTGACACCTGGCGGCAGAGCGGTAACTTCATGAAGCTCAAACTCTCTTTCGCAGTGGAGAGTGAGAGCGTAAAGACAATCAAAACATTGATCTGGGATAGTTCATGTTTTTCCACATTGCAATAAGAAAATGTTGTTAGACAAAAATAGATGTCTAGCCAGTTCCCTCCAAACGTCAGGGTGACATACTGTCAGTGCTAGTTTTTAAAGACATTACTGGCTGTGAAAGGTCAATTGTCTTTATCCTTGGGTATAAAAGCTCTTTGGACTCTTTTCTTCAGCTTTACCTCCACAGGTTCTGAGGTTCAGGTCAGGACATCTGGGAAGTTCCTGTCAAAACTTTGCTTAACCACATAATTCATGTGTACCATGTTTACAAACATGTTTTGGACCATTGTCCCACTTGAAGATTTAAACACAATCCACTTCTTCTTTTCGTCTGATCTTTTTAGGCAGGTAGACAGACATGGAGCTCACAATGAGGTTTCCAAGGTTTTGGAGAAAAAGCCTGTAAAATGTCCCCTTATAGTCACGTGTGAGCAAAACCCAACACACAGTGTGCAGTGAAATGCTTTCTCTGCATGCATCAAGTGTGTGTGCGCAGTGTGCATAGGCATGCTCACTGCTGACTGGGCATCCTGGGAAACGTCACAGTGCAACATCAAATCACAAGAGAAAAGGGAGCTGGGCGTGCTCCATGCTCCATGCATTTTGTCTTTCTTGCACCGTTTTATTTGAGTGGCAGGATTAAAGAAAAACAGGTAAAACATATTTCTTTTTACTCTTAACTCATATTTAGGCTGATCTGTTGGTGCTGTTTGTGACAAGGCTGAAGTTGGCTTCTTATTCGCAAACTACTTATTCTTGTAGTCGCTACACTGAAAGTGAAAGCAAGAAAAGTTAGACAAACTGGTAAGTTTAACCTTGTTATTAAAATCAGTATATTTTAATAACCCACCCAACTGATAGTTATGTCCAGCATGCTGTGGACCACAACTGTTAGATTAAATCGATTTTATAAGAGGCTCTTGTTGCGTGGTTCATTCAAACAGCCCTAAGCTTCGTTCCAACTCTGCTGGGAAGATCTTATTACGGACACAGACTATGTACTTTTTGTACTCGTAAACTTTATCATTTTTGAATGACAATGTCTCCATTGGAATCAAAGGAGGGTGACAATACTTTTTCACCATTAACTTCAATGCAATTCAATCTAAACTTTACTTGTCTGCAACGGTTCATTGATCTCTCTGTCTGTCTGTCTCTCTCTCTCTCTCTCTCTCTCTCTCTCTCTCTCTCCCTCTCTCTCTCTGTTAGTTGCATACCTTGTTTGGGATGACTGTGCCTCTTTGGACTTTTCCTCTTTTATTGTGTAGTATACAATCATCTGTTTCAGTGATAAATTCAGATGTTTTCCTCTGTACTATTAAAAGGCACTCCAAAGAGACTGCCACAACAAAAATAAGAACAACTTTCCATGCTCTGTTGTGTAGGTTTACAAACTGTTCTATTATGCTTTCACCAGGCAGTACAGTCCTGATTTCAACCAGCTTGTAACAAAAAAACCCCAAGAAATGTTCTTGTTTGTTTTTTGCTACTCACTCATGAAATGTATAATCATCAAAAAACATAATCATATTTGTGTTAGAACTAAACTTTTAATTCAGTGTCAGATCAGTTCTATAAAAATCATTCCATCTGCAACATTTACTACTTCAACGACTTTGAACATTGCCATAACATTCCTAAACTTTACCACTTCCTTCTTGAGGGTTGCAGTTTGATACTTTGCAGCTATTGTGTGTTTCATGAGCAGTAGTTTAGTTCACACAGTGCTTGCTAGCTTGTTTGTTCGCCCAGTTATTATCCATAAAGCACAATAGGGGTGCTCTTATGGCAATTTCAATTATGCAGATACTCTACCTTATTTATTAGTTGGACTCCATCGAGTCCCTGTGGCCCGAGTCCATTGTAAACTGTGTGTCCTTCTTGTGGTAGTTAAAGAAAGAGCCATTAGCAACAGCCTTATTGAGTCTCGCCACATAGATTTCTAGATAAATAAAGTAACTGCAGTGTGGCCATTTGCTGTGTGGAGCTTCGTGAAGAAAATGCCACCAAAGCAAGTCAGACTACAGTGCAGCTTGTAAAACTGAAACATTCACTATGAATAATGATATTCTGTTATAGAAATAATGTGTTTACTGAATAATAGTGCATGCCTGTAAATGTCTGTGTATGTCTGTGTGTGTTTGTGCAGGTCTGGAGGAGCTGGTGCTGTCAGAGATCAGTTCTCCGAGTCGGACACAACAGACAGGAGACAGCAGTAGTGTCTCTTCTTTCAGTTACAGAGAGATTATGAAGGAAGGAACCTCAGCACAGACCACTAATAAGGTAAACCACCTCCGGCAGATATTACTCAAACTATACACTCACATGCATGAATCTATACAGGGCGTCATCGGGTTACAACAGTCTCGACATATGATGTTTCGTGTTTACGATGCTCACTCCCTCTCGGCTTACACTGTTAGTGCCGTGTTTACGGATTGGGTGGGTGAACTAGTTTGGCGGAACGATACGCAGTAACATGGCGTATGAGTGTGGGAGTTTTCCTTTTTCTGTGGTTTAGTTTGTGTTTTCTGATTTTACAACTGGGTTATGATAGTCAAGGTAAACAGTTAGCACTGGCTGTGACGCATTTATCAAAGGTTGTAATATATTAGGCAGCAAGTGCACAGTCAGTTCTCTAAGTTGATGTTTTGGAAGTAGGAAAAATGGAGAATATGCACTACTTTGACTTGCCCCAAATCATAATGGCTAGATCACTAGATCATAATGGCTAGATCATAGTGGGTAATGCTACCGTAAGTATGAAGTGTGAACCAGGTACAACACCTAAGGCTCACTGACAAGTGTTGGGAATGGAGACAACTGTAGCACAAATTGCTGAAAAAGTTAAGGCTGGCTGTCATACGGTGCGTTGCAGTTTGCTGTGTTCGGGTTGAGTAGCCGCTGTTCGATCAGACAGCCGATACTCAACTCGGTCCTACGCTTTATATAACAATAAAAAAAACCCTGTCGAATATGTATTAAACATACGTCAGTACCTGCGCAAGCCTAAAGCTAAACCAAATGTTAACATAACCCAAAAGAGGCATTTGCCCTTTCAATATAAGTGGTATTTGCCTTTTCAAGATTTAAGCTAACCAAATATAGTGCCTTTTGGGGTGGGGGAATGCACACTCTACACAATATGTACCATTTTGTTCCCATTGATCTGCCATGTTTTCCTCTGGTTTTCAGGATACTGCTGTCCAAAAAATGTGTTACAGAAAATTCAGTACACTTGCACATTAATACACCAACACACCTGTTCCCCAATTCTTCCCAACTTGGCTGTGATTGATAGAGCACTCAGTGCGTAGCCCTACATAGCCTCCATAACCAGATAACCAGAGTGAGCACACACTCATACACACAATCAGCTTCTTCTGACTCTGTTGCCATGGACAACAACTTGTCTCTGCAACTCCCTGAGCTCATATGCACGTCTATGTCCCCTGTATTTATTAATAGACTCCTGTACAGTCTAGAAGCTATAAATACAGTGCCTCTAAATAAACACTGCAACAGTGTGTGTTTGCCTTTACTGGCTGAGAGCAAAAAGACTTCTGAATATTCAGGGAAGTGCAGTATTAGACATCATTAACTCTGGAACCACTTGGGTCTTTGTTATAAAGAATTATGTTAAGTTCATGTAACGCAGCCCTGTCGTTCTAAGCAAACCTCTCACCACCCCTCAAACCATATTTCCCCTCACTTTCCACCTTTATAAAACATCTTAAAGCTGAAATAAGGCAGAAAGTCTGTAAGCAGTGTATTTAAGTGGAATACACTATACTTGTCCTTCAGTAAAAGAAGCTCATTTAATAAGCCTGAGGGGAAGATAAGACTCCAGTGGGAAGGATGCATTCGCAGGGGACTGCTTCCAGTCTCAGGGACAAGCTGACCTTCTTTTGATTGGATACACTCCAGTTCCTCTGAAATGAACAAACTTCTTGATGCATTCTAAAACAAGCAGTCATAAACTGCACAAACAGACTTGCCTTGAAGATTAAGGAAATGTCTTTATTAAGGAGTGATTACTGCAGTGCGTGTAATTTTCATGGTTAGCTCCATTGTCCTGTTTTTGGACAGAAAATCCTGATATTTCATACTCAAGGAATTAGGGTCCAGGCAACAGTAATGGCTGCTGTTGATCTCCTGAAGTCATCAGCATCAGTGAAGATCATGCCAATCGTGTGCTCTTAATTAGTGACTTGTTTTTATAATGTATTGAGCAGTTGCATCCGATGTGAAGAAAACCTACATAAAAACTGCTTAGGGCTGTCATGATTATTTAAAAATAATTTAAGTACTTATAATGTATATTCATCATGAATTGGTTTTGTCATTTGTTTGTAATTGTGATGTGATATTCAGCCTACTACTGTTACAGAAGTCACTTTTGTATGCATTGCTAAGAAAGAATAAATGTGTGCCAGCATGATCTTACTAATGCAAATTACACGACAAAAGTACACCGCGGCTAACATTTGTGCTAACATTAAAAAATCCTATAGAAGCACTAGTTATACATTAGCATGATTATAATAGTGGTATTCAAGCTACAGAGTAGTAAATTAATTACTACTGAATTAACTTCTCATAGCCATTCGTATTTTTATAAAGTGCTATTTGTGTTGTTAGCATTTAGAGAAATGTTACTGTTTCATTGAATACATCATAGTTGAAAACCAACAAAGGTATTGGTATAACAATGTATTGAAATCTGTTCAATTTCTGTTCAATTTTTTTGCACTTTAAAATCGATATCTGTCGATCAGTCACAACTTTTTCATATCAGTCTAACCCTGTTTCAAATTCTTTGTTTCCTCCCTTTTCAGGAAGTCAGGTGTGTTAAGCCCATTTTGGCGCAGTCCAAATGACAAAGAAATGATTTTTCAAACAGTCGTCTTAGCATCACAGAGACTGCTTGGATCCACAGCTCCTGTGTTATTTTAGTTTGAGTTTTTCATGTGGATGGATGGAGTGAAAAGGTGACTGTGTTCTTCTTCCCTCAATCTTTTTAATTTCTTCTTTGCAGTCAAACACGAGCAGTCCTCAGTCTCAGAGACCTGCTGACCTTTCTGATGACGAGGTCGGTGAACTCTTTCAGAGGCTGGCTGAGGTTCAGCAGGAAAAGTGGCTGCTAGAGGAGAAAGTATGACCTTTCACTCTTTGACAATAGAAATGATTTGCTGTCCATTATACAGGGAAAAATGGGATTTTGGTAACCTTTTGGTAGAATGACAAAGGTGAAGGTTTAATTATGTATACGTCAATAGCATGTTCTGTTAACTGGTGAACCATAATACTTGTATAACAAAGGATTCAGTGTATATATTTGTAGCAGTGCACTATATGAAATATTTAAAAAATATCTCAAATAATTATATTCATATTCTTTGTTGGTATTTAAAAATTAAACTGCTGGTGCTTCTTTGTCTGTTTGTACCTGTGATATACACTGACAAGCTTCTCCAGGTACACTTACCTTGTATTGACACTCATTGTCTATTTTAGCAGCTCCGCTTACAGTGAAGGTCTACTTTGTAGTTTACAGTTACAGACTGTAGTCCACCTGATTCTCTGCATTATTTGTTAGCCCCCCTTTACCTCGTTCATCAATTGTCAAGTCCTTCCACAGGACCACCAGTGAGTAGGTGTTAATCAGATGGTGGATCATTTTAGCACACCTGTAACACAAGTAGTGATGGAATGTTTGTGTGTGTGGATAAAGTGGCTAATCATTGATGCAAATAAACAGACAAATATGAACAGTATATAATTGTAAACTACAGAGTGTGTCTCCGTGGGACTGGTACTGTGTACAGTGAGGGTAGATACATGTCTAGGTGTTGTGGTATATGCTGCAGCCTTAACCTTGAATAATAATAATGTATTGATGTGTTTGGCATAAATTTAGTGACTATTTCAGTGTGTATGATTGGCGTATCAATACAGTGAGCTAAACTGTATTTTTCTACTTGCTTTAAAAACAGCTTATCTTTATCAGTCCTACTTAATATTCAGCATTTTGTGTTAAAGTCCTTTTTTTCTTAGAATAAAAAGACAGGGATATCTTTAGAATAATTTCAAGCAGAATAGCCCTAAGCTGAGCCAAAAAATCTAGATCTTGTAAGCTCTATGGTCCACGTCCAGTTACATTAGATTAATGAACATGCATTGTACAGTGGCTGGCATGGCGTCATGTACTATGTTTGTTTTTGTTTTCGAGGTGAAACATTTGGAGGTCAGCTGCTCCTCAATGGCAGAAGACATATGCAAGAAGAGTGCCATAATAGAGATGTACGTCATGGACAGCAGGAGAGGTAAGAGGCTCGCTGTCCCTCTGTTTGTGTTTTTGGATTCAGGCTCATTAGCTTTGTCCTGAGCTGTATCACGGCGTTGTTGGCTATTTTGGTCAGCTGATAGTTGTGCCTCAGCTCCTTTTTTCATTATTCATTATTTGGAGAAGGTCTGACGGCTATGGAAGCATGAAATGAAAGGCTGTTGCCATGAGACCTGCTTTTGTATGCAATGTCTGCATGATCTTACCGTGGGTGTTATAATCAGGTATTCCTTGAAAGTTCTGTAGCGTTCTGTTTTTTTGACTGTTCTGTTATAAATTTAGGTAAGCCAAGCCTTTGATGCATTTTGCTTCGATCACTAAATATTTGAAAGGAACTTGGATTGGCATCGCCTTCTTGAAAGTTCTGTGCTTCAGGTGGTAAATCTCAAGATAACAAAGGAAGTACTTTTTTGTACATTTAATTAACTGACATAAATAGTTCTGTTATTGCATTTTGAACTCGGCTTGCTTTTTTACTTGTGTAATATCCCTCTAAATGTTTTACCATGACTATTTATAACGGTTCTATTTTTGGTATGCCCCTGTACTGCACTTGGATACAATTTGAAGCAGTGCTTTGCGAAGAGAATGTGGGGGGAGAAGAATCTAATAAGTCTGTGATCTGATCTACAGGCTGTCCTCCAGGCTTTATGGTTTCTTTTTAATAAAGGCTGTGCGACTGTGGAGGGCTGTGGTTTTTAAAGATCCTCCCGTAGCATCTCCTCTGCTCTTTCCTTTAGTTAGATTAGCATCAGAACAGTCCTCCTCGTGTGTTATCTGTCTGCCTCACTGGCTTCTCTCACAGGCCAAATGAACATTACTGTAATGAAAATCGACTTTGAGGGCGAAAGAGGGTCCTGTTCTTCTTTCTGCTGTTTTTTGTCACTTCTGCTCTGATTAGAAAACCATTCAGAGAGATTATATGGATGTGTGTTCTCTGATTAGGTGCTGGTGACTGAATGTACAAAATCAGTTCCTGATTGAAATTTGCCAGTACTATCTGGCATACAGAGTGAAAACTTCATTTCAGTGGAAGCATAGTTTAATGGCTTGACAGAAGCAGCATTTTGTTTGATTAATACATAGGTAGACAAAGATTGTTTGATTTATATACAAATAGCTTAATTTTCTTAGTTACATTTTTGTTGTAAATACAGCGTCTTTTTTTTTAATGTGAGGAACATCTAAAAAACAAAGCAATCTCTATGTAAATGTAAATGACCCGTGGTGATAAATGAGGATCATTTTGCTTGTGTAATATCGTTACATTTTAAAACGGTTTTCAAATGCATGTCTCTGGTTTCTCACTGGGCCCTGAGGGTGGTTTTTCTGGTAAAAGATTAAGAAAGCCTGCTTAACTCAAAAAGGCCCATTTTTGGATCTGAAACTAGTCAGAGCGCATCATAATTCAGTCAGATTTTGCTTGTGTGCGTAAAGCCACTTGAGCTCAATAATATTGCCTTGGTTCATCTCATGAAATTCTAGAATGAGTTATAGAGACTGCACTGCGGGCAAAGTATAAATTGTAAAAAGCAGTGGAGCTTCATCAGAATTCACTGTTGAAGTTAAGGCAAGAACTCCAGAGCTTCTTCAGAATTCACTTCTAGAGCTTCAGGTTAACTTTGTTTTCATCGCTAATGACTTTGGATACATTGTGCATTTATTGCATGATGCGTGTACACAAACATCAGCTATGTTGTAAGTTACACCACTTACACGACCTACTGTATAAATAAAAAATAATGTCTATCTGACATTGATATAGCATTAGTATATAGTCTTTACAGTGTGTATTTTGATAATATTACGCTATACCATTCCTCTGTGGAAAATTGGATCTTTTTATTGACTGGGACCTTTGAGTAAAATGACCGATTCTTTTGTAATTAACAAATTAAGTCGTTTGTTCGTGACTACAATACAGGGGAAGTTCATAAAAATAAGAACGGAAAATCCTGTGGGCTATGCCTGGTTGAGTCTTAAGTTTTGTGACTGGGTGTGGCTAATTCACCACTCTACCTACTCCACCAAAGCATTACTTAACCAGAATCGTTCCCAAGGCAACTTTGTTGGCTGCTTATTTTTCTGTCATAATAGACTACAATATGATTGTGTTTTAATAGGATTATTTTGCATCTATATTTCATGTACAGTGCCTGTTAAAAGGAAATCACTTGCATTTCTTCATGTGGATGAATGGCGCGGATGTGTTTTGTGAAGAATGCATTGCTCGGCATTGAAATCGTGTCCCAAGGAAGGAATTTGTGTGGCTGAAATAATTGCTTTGTCAAACATTCTTACAAACCTTGTGCTGGAATAAAGTCTTGAGCTCCAGTGCCTTTGGTCAATGCTCATTTTCCATGGTGATTGGATCTCCTTGCACTTTGCCTGTCAAGTGTTTTTCTCTCCTTTAAACACTTGTGAAAAGATGCTTCTTTGATGAGGAAAAGTTCTTTGTCTCTACTTCATGTGCCTTATAAAGACCTTGAGCAGGTGTTGTTGAGATTGTGGTCATCATTTCAAGCAAGTGCCCCCGCATCCATTATAAGAAAATAGGTTACTTTTCTATGTCCCCAGTAGAGAGGGAAGATGATGTTGCTTCTTCCTGACTCCCCTATGTGCTTTCCTCCTGTTTTTAATTTCATGACTGACTGATTTAACATTTAATGCCAGACTAGATTCTATTAAGGCGAGTGTCTTCTAATTGTAAATATTGTGCTATAAAAGTTGAACGTCTCTGAACCTTCAGGGTAGTGGGCTTACTTTCACAAATGCCCTGTTGAGATTTTTTTGCCTACTCTTTGCACTTTTTTATAAACTCAGCATATTTCTGAGCCTGTTTCTGTCCTTTGCTTTTGTGGCTCTCATAACGCATGTGTGTCCGTGAAAAGTTTGGAGTGAATGAGAGGGCGGAACGCTGAACATTCTAGCTACAATGGGCGGGCCGTGAAGTCGAGGGGGCGGGGCGGGGCGGGGCGGGGCATGCAGTGACAGCATGGCTGAGATCAGACCTGATCTGACTGAATTTTGATTGGTGCAGAAGGGAGGCTCTGTGGACCGGCAGGAACTCTCTCACGGACCGGCACCGGTCCGCGGCCCATAGTTTGAGAAACGCTGGTGTACGCAATGCAATCTCTGCCTCTGTTTGCCTTATTGCGGGGAATCTAAACACGAGACCACATCACATGTGTGGAGATCCATCACTCAACACACAAACAGCACGGTGACCTACAACCTGCAAGTCGGTATTAAAGTACAGTAACAGTACTAGCGTTCTGCATCTGAAATGGCTCCGCTAGCTAACATGGCTAACGCTAACACTGCAGGGAGTCGTCCTGCTGTGGCTTAAACTGTTCCCACTCACAGTTGTACACTTAAATCTACCAGAAAAATCAAGGCATCAGCCTTTGTTTTGTTTGCCATGTTGACTGTTAATGTTGAGTTTAAAAATACTTTGTTATTAATATATTTAAAATAATATAAACAGGATACAGCTGTGTCAATATGCTTGCAAAGTCTTTTACCTTCTGTATAGCTGTGTTCTGCGGACTAAGTGGTTTTCAAGTAGTCTCCAACCTGCAGTGAACAATGATGGCTCTTGTTTTCTTGTCCCTTGGAGAAACTGTAAATACTTTTAAAACTGCTGACATTTTCCACTGTTTCGTGGCTGCTACTTGGACTGTTTGAGCATGTCTGAGCTGGATGGTGCGTGAGGGTGAAGGAAACAAGCAGCGTTTCTTATTTTCATTACCATCAAATATATTTCTGGCCAAAAGTTAAATTTTTTTTATACCATTTTGACCATTTTAAGTGACCAAAATGTTGCACATCCCTAATATAAAGTTTACATTGCTTCACTTAAATTGCATGTATAGTTCAATAAATTCAGTCCATTTGCTTGTTACTGTATCATCATTCATTTTTAGGTTGAACTGCCAAACTGTTAGTAACAGTGTAGGCGATATTTTGATGTGTTTTGGATTACTATGTTTAAACAAAAAATATAAACTTGTTTGTTTTTGTTTTTTACTTTGACCATATATTGACTATATAAACATAACAGGGCAAAAATGAACTTTTTAAAAAAAAAAATATTCTTTTTTTTTTTAAGAAATTACTGTCAAACACACAAATACAGAGAACATTTTTTTACTGCTTGAAATTATAAAAACACTTCTCCTAAAACAAAATAACTTAAAAACTTTTTACAAACATTAGCCAAATAAACATTATTCAACATACAAGCAAGTGCGGACCCACAGTATTCAGATAGGGTATTAGATGCTCAGAGCTGGTGCGCACTGGCCAGCCGCTGGAAGAGGCTGAAAACACACAAAAAATTACACTCAGGTCACTTATTTTATATCAAATTACAAGCAAGTATATGACAATTGTACAAACAGTTCACAACAGACACACTCTGACTGGGATCCGTGCTTTATGTGCTAGCTCTGGCTGGGATTCGTGCTAGCTGCATGCGCTCCTCATGTTCTCTGTCCTGTGCGAACACGTTTATATCATCTTCTAGTGGAAAAACTAGGGCGGGGCGATTAATCGAAAAGTAATCAAAATTGACATTCAGAACCTATGATCGATTAGATTTTTCCAGGTCGATTATTTCGATTACCTTCCTTTTAAAAACACTACCATATGTGGAGTCACGTGACCCCGCTCCGTAATGTTACGTTATTCCGCCGACATATCGAGCATGGAGAACTTAAACACTGAGACACCTGAGCAACTTGTCAGTGATCTATGAGGGCAAAAAAAAAAATTTTTCCAAGTTTTTTAAAATTCTTATAAATTCTTCGCGACACAGGAAGTCCAGACAAGGCTCGAGATGACGTCTGAAGCTTTGCGTTTCACAAAAAACAGCAGAACTTCCAGAAAAGCAGTGTTTTTGCTGTGTTACGACCATTTATGACAGCTGCGTTTCCGGCACGGATCCAAACTAGCAACCAAACTAGCTTCACGACCTCTGTTTTCTTCCGACGAAGAATAAAAAAATATCGAACATTTTATCGAGCACATTTTTTATTGATATCGAGCATGTGTCTATCGCGATACATATCATTATCGTTCTATCGCCCAGCCCTACTTTGAAGACACTAGGGTGACAACAGTGGATCAGCAGGCACCTCTTGCCTTGATAGCATCTGTGAGAACAACTGGAAAGCACTGAACAAGAGTGATGTTCATTTAAAGTAAAAATAAAAGTTCTTTGGTAGCATCTGTATTTTTCACAGCACTACTTGAACAGTGTTCTCTGGACACTGTTATACAAAATTATACAAAACGTGCTTAATATATAGAGAAAACTCACCAGACCGTGAAGCATGACAGAAGTGTTGTTAAAAAATTCAAGACTCATTTAATTAATACAGGTTTAAGCATTGCAGTACCACATATGTGTTTATAATATTTTAGTTGGTACGATCAACATTTCGGTGTAATTTGTGCAGACACACATAGCTCATTGTTTTTGCAAACTGTAACTCTTGAGGGACTTGCAGAGTAGGGTTTGTAGCACAGAATCATAACCTCAGACAATATATGGTAAAAGTTACCATACGAGTTAGCTCAAGTGGCGAATGAATTAGTTTCATCCTTGAGCTGAAGTTATTTTACTGCAATGTATAAGTACGTTATTCGTAGAAGATTTGCATTGAAAAAAAGTATGCAGTATAATCCTAAAACAGTATTTAAAATATTAAAAGTGAAAATTCATTGCGATTTAAACTGCTTATTATTTCTTCTCATAGTTTAATAGTTAGGCTTATAAAAATGATGAAAATAGTAATAAGTTCCATCAGTCCAGAGGTCCACTAAGTTCACTAAATGCTAATCAAAACTGTTGTCAGTTTACTGTAGGTAGGTGACTGAATGATAATGTCTGTATTCTAATACAACACACTTATGTCAGCCTCTCAACTCACTTATGTCAGACTCCTGTGTCCAGATCGGGGTCCTTGTGTGTGTCTGTATGCCAGAGGTTACTGAATGGACAGACAGTGCAGTAGTCAGGGTGTGGGAAATTATTTCATTAGCACATATGATCAGCACTTAAACATTCTTTTTGGGGGCTGGTGATAGTGGAGAAAACAGCAAAGAGAAGCAAGGCTACTGTGTGTGTGTGTGTGTGTGTGTGTGTGTGTGTGTGTGTGTGTGTGTGTGTGTGTGTGTGTGTGTGTGTGTGT
>JBBPCW010000014.1:13128914-13139498 GCA_037974425.1 Phenacogrammus interruptus | reverse complement strand
TACTTAAGTACATTTTTGTCCTGGTTATTTGTACTTTTACTTAAGTACAGTATTTGAGTACTTCCTCCACCACTGGTACACATGCATGCATGAGTGTATGCATGCTGACTTTAAGGGTACTGTACCAACAGGGCTATAGACAGACACTTCTGAGACACTGGGGTTGACTACTTATTTTTTAAGTAGTGTGTGCTGAGCAATATTTAGAATTTTTAAAAGTCAATAAAGAATTCAAAATGAGTGTATTGTGACGAGCGTGAGAAAGACAGTCGACAACACTGGAATCTTTAAGGTTTTTGAGCTTTATTTTAAAGCTTGGTACAGCAACCAGCAGCAGCAAACACAAAACACCTCTTGCCTCAATGCAGTCTGAACCCCAACTGAGCTATTCTCCCCTATAACTCCTCCCCAAACACTCGTTTGCCCACCAAACGGCTGGTTCCCGCCCAACGGTCCTCCTTTTCAAAACCCCAAAGGCTCTCGGAAGCCAGTCCCACTGCCAGCTCGTCACAGTATTGTGCATTTTTATTTAAAAAATACTGCTATATGAACAAAAGTGCAATAACATTTGGTTTGCAAACACTTTTAAACAAATAAGCAACTTTTTAACAGCATTATTCCCTTTAACACAGCTGCAGTTCAAATATTTCTGCAAATCTCAACTAAACATTAATGTAATCAAAACAAATATAAAACCAAAGCTATTTGTCACTGCAGGGCATTCACGGTGTATCTAGTTTGTCATAGAAAAACAAGGCATCCTCACAATCCACAGCATGGGTGCCGGAACCATTTACCTTTATAACCATTAGAACCCCCCACCCCCACACACACCAGTTCCCATCATCGTCAGTGTCGTATTTTTGCAGTAATGTATTGCAGATAAAATCATGGTTTTGATGATCTCAGGATAAATCACTATTCATTATAACACACAACTGATTTCCCAATACCAAGTTCACCTCAGCCTTTTCTGTGTTAGCCAGATTTGCATGAATTAGGTTTTGCTCCAGCTAGTCTGTAAAATGAATTGCTGACTTGCATTTTGTTAATTTCTGGTTCTGGTTGACTCCACTTTGTTTAGTCATTCCTTTTCATGGCTGCCATAATTAAAGTCTCCTCAGGCACTTCTGGACTTGATACAGGGGTGTGTTCTTCAGAATTTGGCCAAACAAGCTACAGCCCGAATGTCATTTTTTAAAGGTTCTGTTTGTCTTTTAATGTTTTAGTATGTTCTAAAGTAGAACATCAGAAAAAGATTTACTGCAGCAAACTGAAAAAGAAGGCTTCTAAACCAATCGGATTGTGCCATCAGTATGAACTGTAGCAGAAAATGATTTACATGGGCTGTAAATGTGTTTAATAAGCAAGAAAAATCCTTATATGATGTCTCATGTGCTGGTTCGAAGCTTCAGTTCCTCTTTTCCTTTGGTGGCCTTTCCATTCTCCAGAGCACCTGCTCTTACTTAATAAAGGATTGATTTGCTGAAGCAGGCGCAGCGTAGTAACTGTAAATACTGGCCTTTGTTAAAGACAGGTTTGAAATTGAAAAAGGATTGTTATAAGACTGTATTAAAGCTTCTTTGTGTTTATTTTAATGCAAAAAGAACTTGCTCAGCTTTACATATAATATCAGGTGGCTTAAGACTTGCACATTGCCATAGATGGCAAGCTTTTGGTGCCATGTGTTGCCGTGTGAAACAGAATTGAGTAATGGTACACTTTAGATGCCCTTTAATGTTTGTATATGAAATGATTTCACAGGCAGTCTTGGCTGTCTA
This sequence comes from Phenacogrammus interruptus, assembly GCA_037974425.1. Lineage (NCBI taxonomy): Eukaryota > Metazoa > Chordata > Actinopteri > Characiformes > Alestidae > Phenacogrammus > Phenacogrammus interruptus. The sequence goes on along the minus strand of JBBPCW010000014.1, from coordinate 13,137,717 downwards.
TAAAATAAAATCAGATGAAAAAAGGTTATGTAATTCATAGCAGCGTGGCCATGAGATCTTGTCAACATCACAGTTATTTTTGACGAGTCCCAGTGCTGCAGGCCTGCACCGGTGGGACCTCTACGATGCAGGCTGGCCTGTTTACACAAGCGAGTGCTTAAGGGAAGAGTTGCAGACAGGGCGACGTGTGGAGATCCCCAGGTGGCTTCTGGCCTAGACCAGCTCAGATGAAGCTCAGGAAGCTTCGGCGTGAGTGCAGATTGCCGTCAATACAACCCCTTGCATTACATTTATCTGATGTAATAAAGTTCTCACTGTCAGATGTATTTAATGGAGCTGTCTCATTCTTTCATTGCAGGAAGCTGAGCACAAGCTAAGCACAAACTGTTTATCAGCCATTTGCCATGAACGTCAGCACACACAGAATGTAAGCCAGCCATTCCCAAAGACTGAGAGCACACTCTGTGTGGCATATGGTTTGTATCAACTGATCCATTTACTGGTTATCAGAAACTCTTCCATCCCATAAGGCCTCTGAACACAGCAGTAATCAAGTCAGTAAAGTCAGCTGCTTTGTGTGTGAATCCAGTGGGTTTGAATGTTATTTTTCTCTCCCATTTTTACTTTAACTGTTTATTCCTCACTAGAGTTGCGGGTACTCAGAGCCTATCCCGGGGCCATCGGACGTGAGGCAGGGTCTCACCCTGGGCCGGATTCAAGTCCACTGTAGGCTCCCTATTTTTAATACTTAATTTAAAAATGTGTAATCTGCTGTCTGGACTCACACACTCATGCACTGAAGCAACTAGAAAAAGATTCAGAGTTTAGAGTGGCCAAAATGACATTTTAACTTACTTGAGAAGTTTGTTCTCTGATTGATCTAACCTGTTCTGTGTAAAGAAATAGAGTTTTAGGATTAATCAGGTGAAGGATGCTCTCAGCATACAGCACAGTATGGAGAGTTTGGGGGTTTAAGGTGCTGTTTGAAAGCACTGATGAAAAACATGTTATAGAGAGGTTGCATCTTAATGTTGGACATCTGATTATCTCCTTATATATTATTTTATATCTGTCCTACAAAGGTCCTGTCCAGGGTGTTTCTCAGCTCTTCACCCTAAGATCACTGGGGTGGGCTCCAGCATTCTCTGTGACCCTGGTTAAGGATACAAGGCTCAGATAATGAATGAATGAATTAGTAAATGAATTTCTTTTTATATTCATTTGCACTTATTGTCGCTCTACAAGATCCAGCATTGTCTTGTCGGTTTATGATGATACCGATCAGGTGACTTTCTGACAAATGTTTTTGGGTCTAAGGTCAGTTTCGGATTTACTTGATGCAGTTCCGGACGGGTTTAGGCAGAGAGCTTAAGCTGTAGTTGGAACTGGTCAGATTAAAGGTAGGGTTTTTTGAAGGTGACATTGTTTTGTGCAGGTGCAGGAAAACATCTGTTTATCAAATTACCCATGTGGGGGTTCTGTACTCTAAATCAAGCATGAAGATTAGTTTTACAAGGATTTATGATCTTGTAGCTCTGGATTTTAATGAAAGCTCTTGTTAGCAATTAGTGACATCAGTAGTGCATAGAAAAATGTGATTTCTGATTTATGTGATGTACCTGCTGTGTTGCACTATTTGTGCTTTCTATCTAGTACCAAAAAAGGTTCTTCGAGCATTTAACTGGGCAAAAAAAAATCATGTATCTATTTTAAAGGGGACATATTATGCAAAACTCACTCTCAGATAAAGAGATCTCACCAGCTTTATTCTTCATAGTTTCAGCTCTGTCCCTTTTATGCAAATAAGCTGTTGCTGGCCACGCCCCATCCATCCCATGCATGCGAAACAAAATGAACAAGCTAGTTCATATTTAACTGTAATAGAAACACAAAAGCCATTATTTGAAAGTACATCTCCCTCACTTACATCAGCCCCCCCACAATGCTGAAGTTAGCTCCTTATTTACAGCTACTTTTGTTAAATAGCAGTCTTTAAGTTGGAATGAAGCCGATTGTTGCTGGGACATGGCCATCGAACATGAAAGCCACTTCGGTTTCTTCGTTTTTTTGTTTTTCTTTGTCTGGGAGAAAGTGTAGGAGCACGAGCACTAAGCTTATCTGTGATCGTAAAACTAGTCGACAAAATGGCGGATGTTCAACTAATGTAGTGGGTGGGGTCTCGACAGATGAGGGGCGATTCTATGCAAATTTGCCTAGTATTACGACACACTGGGCTCGCCGCTCATTTTGTAAGGGCCTGAAACTGTGAAGAATAAAGCTGGTGAGAGTGATTTTGTGCAAAGAACTTCATGAACATGTTTTGTATAGCTCATAGACCTATTATAGTGACTTTTGCAAGCAAGTTTTGCATAAAATGTCCCCTTTAAGCTTGTCATTCAGCAAATTTAGTAATTATTTCTACATATCTGTATATATATGTGGTCCTACAATTTCTTTTTTTTTTTACCTGGTTGAAAATAGCTTCCACAGTAAACCCGGTGAACTGCCTACCTCCATCAGTGCAAAATGTCTGTAGGCTATTGTTTGTAATTAGCATGTCTTAGTAAATCTACTCCAAGATCTTTACCCTCAGCGAAACTTACATATTTTTGTTTGATTAATAACAAAATACTAATTGAGTTCAACTTGAGCTGGCAGTAAGCTTTTCTAATCCAGGGCTCAAGGACAACCCCGACACTTTTCACATTACTTCTATCGCACTTGAGCTCGATGATAATTGATTCAATGAGGATAACTTGAACCAGTTGTGTTAGGTCTTTGGAGCTGCCTCATGGTCCTTAAGGACTAACTCCAAACTGTGTATTATGATTCAAGGCACAGCATTTTTGCTTCAGTAATATTTGGAAGTTTATGCTTTAGCTATTGATTTTTCTCAGTATCTCAGTATATTCACAGGCTCATCTAAAAGTAATTCTTCTTTCTAAGCTCCGTGATGGCATTGTGTTTTTGCATAGACATTTCTGCTAATGCTGGTGTTGTGAGACCTCTGGCTGGGCAGTAATAGGCAATGCATAATCTCTTTGGGAAGAAACTCTGCAACTGGATTTGCCATGCTTAACTGGATTAGTTGACCCATAGCGGTCTAAAGAGAAAGCTGATATTGTGGGGATTATCATTTTATAGCAGCAGAAAAACCCATTGGTTCAAGCCCCATTCTTATTGTTGTCATTACCGTAACAACTCCTTGTACACTTTTCACCATTTGAAAACATTTATTAAAGTTTATGCTGTATGTTTAAACATTTATTAATGTTTATGGGCAGCTGGTAGCCTAGTGGTTAGGGCATTCGCCCTGCGACCAGAAAGTCCGGGTTCGATCCCCAAGACTGCTAGGTACTGCTGAGGTACCCTGAGCAAGGTACCGTCCCCACACACTGCTCCCCGGGTGCCGTGTTCCTGGCTGCCCCCTGCTTCACTTGGTGGATGTGTTAAATGCAGAGGTCGAATTTCGTGCTGTTCACACTGTGTGCAGTGGTGTGTTCACGTATGACAAATGGTCACTTTCACTTCATTAACAATCCATGATGAATTTGCTGAAACAAATAGTAAAAAAAAATGCATAACACTTCATTTTATTTAGGCCTGTCAAATCTGACATGCGATTAACACAGTACATTATTAAGACCACTATTTCTTTAATTCTGCACTGTTACCACAAACTGTTAAAACTCTAGTTTGACCCTTTTAAACATCCATTGTAGTGCAAGCTGAAGGTCAGTCACTTAGGGAAGATGGTGGCCTAGTGGTTAGGGAGTTGACTCTCTGACCAAAGCGTCATAGGTTGAATCCCAGGATTGCTAGTGGCACCTCTAAGGTTCCTTGTACAAGATACCGTCCCATACGCAGCTCCCCGGGCGCTGTGTTCCTGGCTGCCTGCAGAGGAAGAATTTCCTGTTGTTCACATTGTGTACTGTGGTATGTTCATGTATGACAGTCACTTCACAGACTTCCATACTTTTTTGTGCCCTACATGTTGCTATGATAGAATCAATTATTGTAGTCTTCTCTTTCAAATAATCTTTTGAATCAATGAGCAGTGAACTAACAAAAGCCAGCAAAGTGGATACCGTTTCCCTCAAGAGCCTTCATTGTTACAAGACTCCATGAGCCTTATAAACAAGAGTGAGAGTCAGAGGCTACAGCCACTGTGGAAATGGCATCGCTGACTGTAAATATGATTAATGTGATATTTACACACATGTTGCTCTCACTGGACATCAATGCTGATAAATGGGAAATACGTTCAGGCTACAGAAGTCACATGGTTTTTGTGTGAGCTCTGCATTCACAAGATGAAACAGATATTGAATTACTGAATTACTTTCAAATTACTATCAGCTCTAAGAAAATTATATGCTTTTTAAGGGAGAGTCAAATGTGAGCAAATGAGACAATTGCAATCAATAATGATTAACTACACAAAATCATTTGATTAAATGTGATACAATTATGAATCATAATCTTTTCTTTTATTTTTCAAATGTGTTCTTAATGTTGGTTTTGGTCAATATTTATTTTTAGTGAATCACTACTTACAACTCCTGTAAAGTTACTTCTGTAAAGTTCCTAAACATGAGCTTTTGTCACAACAACAATGAAATACAACCAAGATCAGCATTGTAGCTCTGAGACAGCAACATGGCCTGAGGTATTGTATCTGATACAGGGTCAGAGATTAGTTCACCCACACAGTAAATCATATTAAAAATGAGACAGGACAGGTCAAAAGGTCTGGTGTAGCATCCATATTCATTATTATGAGTCAATGACAGGAAGACTGTAGATCTTTAGAGATGATAAGGTGCTCGGCCTATATTATTTCTCTTAGAGTGAAAGGACAAGGCAAGAGCAGAGGAATATTTCAGCATCTTTTGAACAGAAGAGACTCAAGTGTGACGCAAAACCCTGAACTCAGCTTTAGACCATGGCTGTGACCTACCATAAATCTCTACTATGTCACGACCCAGTGATGCGCTAAAACATTCAATGAGGCTTTCTTGGACTTTTCTTGAGTGATGGGGAGGGTTTGAAGGGTGATAGACACATTAATTACAGTGAAGTGCATAATATGTTTACATTCTCAAAAGATTCAAAGGCACAGTCAAGTTTTTCACATTTCTTAGACCAGATGGTATCTTATCTTGTGTGTGTTTGTTCTGAACAGATACTTGCACAACCATTATTCACTAAATGTTGATTTTCAATCTTTCTCGGATAAATGGATAACATGTAAGTCGTGTATATCATTTCACGAGTAGCAAACCGTGACTATTAGAGCTTGGCCTTCAGTTCAGGCCATAAATAAAAAAGGGCATCTGCAGCTTGTAAAGGACATTCCATGTTTTATCTCAAACTTGTAACATACACACATAAGCCATAGCATTCAACTCACCTGCTTAATGTTGTGCTGTCCCCCTTTCTACTTAGGGTAAAGGGGGAATTTAGCTGATACTCTTATCCAGAGCAAGTTACAATAATTAACTACCAGGACAGTCCCCCTGAAGCAACTGAGGGCTAATGGTAGAAGGTGGGGGTTCAAACGTGCGACTTTTGTGGTCATTGGGTTCACAGGCAAGGGTTTTACCCACTAGACTACTACCACCCTATGAGTATCTTTTACTTATTGTAATGTAACATTTTTATTCTTGTTCCCTCATCACCATCTTTTAGTCAGTTGAATCATTAATACTTGTTTAATGGGTAAGCGCTTTCGTTTGGAATGAAAATCACACAATGTTACATTAAATGGGATTCATCAAACTAGGCCACCTTCTTCCTTTACTTAATGGTCCAGCTCTGAAGCTCTTGGCCTTTTTTTTGCTGTTGGACAGGGGTTAGCATGAGCACTAGGACCCAAACGTCTGGCCATTGCAATTTGGCCCATGTCAGAGTCACTCAGGTCATTACGCTTGCCTATTTTCTTTGCTTCTGTCATATCAACTTCAAGAAGTGACTGTTCACGTTCTGCCTAATATATCCAACCCTTTCTGCTTCAGTGGTGTTATAGAATGAAGATTGGACTGAGGGCTCTCAAGCATGTATGCTCATCAGCATATTAGGACCATGCCCAGACTGTTCTCAGACAGGTCTGATCATCCATCCATCCACCCTTTATCTAAGCCGCTTATTCTAACCAGGGTTGTGGGGTTATTAACATTGCTGGAGCCAATCCTGGGGCTCATATGCCTTTTTACGTAATTAGCAAAGTTAGCATTTTTCTGTGAAATGTTCCTTTAAGAAACTTGCAGTGCTGATCTTCTGATGCCCAAGATGAGTGACGCCACAGTGTTTAAAAGCACTCAAGTGCATGACGCTCCCAAACTGGGGCTCTGTGGTTGTTAACATTCCTCCACAGACATGGTACGCAAAGGACTTTTTCCATTGTTTAAATTCCAAATCTGTTTGTATGAATTTATAATCTTATCAATGCTGTTGCTGTTGTGATCAACTTAATTTGATCACCGTGACTTTAAGTAAACAGCCAGTGTTGATCTGAAATAGCGTGTTTACTATGAGCTGTTCAAAATGGCCTAACTAGCACAGAGTAAAGTAACCCAAAACACAATCATAATGACAGGTCACTTTCTAAAGGAATAGCTGACTTAATGCAAAGGTTTTCCAGATCAGGGGTTCCCCTCCTTTGTACCAGTGCAGACCAATGCACATCCCACTGTAGTTTTCGCAAAAAGCTAGCAGAGTAGGGTTTGTGGTTGCACAGCATGCATGTTTAGCTTCTGAAGGCCCAGCTTCCAATCATCATGTACCACTAGACCCACCAGTTTGTTCATACTTCTAATGGGAGGTGGCAGAAACAGTCAGATTTCCACCAATGTTCTCTGTATCGATTAACAGAGGAGTGTTTGATCTGGCTTTGTACTGATTACCTTTTAGCAGGTATTTCTTAAATTAGCAGACTTTTGGTGATTTGCTACAAACACTGCTGTCCTGTTGATTTTCTTCTGGAAGTGTGAGCAGGTTTGGACTCTTTCCTTTAGAAAGATGTAATTTATGAACCTATGTATACATTCCATACAACTATAATGAAAAAAATGAAACTTTAAATAAAAAAATAATAATTCCATGAACAAAAACAAAATAAAATAGAGTATTTCAGTTATACTTTTAACTCACCTGATTGCCATGTTGCTGTAGCCCAGTACAAAACGATCTAACAGGTCACGGCCTGGTGGTGGGGAAAGTTACGCATATAACTGCATGTCACATGGGTTACCCACTGCATAGCCCTCTGGAAGCAGATTAAATACACTGTGTCATCTTGAATGCAGCGCAGGCTATGGTGAGTGACCGCTCTGAAACAAAAGCATGAAGAGCTGCAAAACACTGATCGATTTGCCTGACCCCGCCTAACAACAATACATTCTGCAGTCCATTTCCATAGTCCTCTTTGTACGCACACTCTCTCTCTCTCCCTCTCTATTTCTCTTCGCTTCCTGTACATTTTGTGGACTAATGTGCATTCTGTCCTGGTCCAAAAATAATCGAGGACTGCTTGCGCTGTCGTGAGTACCCACCTACCAAGGCCCTTCCATGTGACCCATTTACAGTACGGCTGACGCACTCTTCTTCCAAGCTAGCGTCTGCCTGGGCTATGCCCACACCTCTCCCTCAGGGCCGAGCAGGCCGCTTAGACAGCACACAGCTGCCACTCTTAAACAACAGCCGCCCTACTACTGCTAACTGTGAACCTGGCGCAGTGGAAACTCGACACTATAATGCCCCTCAACGCTGTCTGTCCGACTGTATGCCTACTGTCTGTCTGTGTGTAGTCCTGCTAAGTAGGGCAGGATGAAAACTCCATCTCTTCTTCAGCCTTCCGAGCAGAATGGCAAACTAGATGCACAGAGTGCTTTAACAAAATCAATTTCCTTAGATGTTGCTTCATGCAGCTGTTCTGTATTGGAAATGTTCTCTCTAGCGTAATGCAATTCATCCAGGCCTTTTTTTCCCCTTTTCCTGGCTCTCTTTACTCAGGTGCCATTATTTTCTTCCATGCCCATGCTGACGCTTCATCTGTCAGAGTTGACAGAAGTGGAATTTAAGCGCAAGAAACCCACGGGAGACAATTTCACACCAAATAATCATCGCAGTGTACATATTAGGCAAACACTGAAAAATAGTGCGAGTGTGCAGTTGTTATCCATTTCTTCCCACCACAAAACAGATGAAGAAGAGTAATAGATCTCATTGCCATCAGACATCTGCTCTGAGAATCGGGAAATCTAAATGTGCTTTTGTTTTTGAATGATATTTTTAATTTGCTTGGGCTGAAAGAAAATTCATAATGATATCTGTAAGCTCAGGCAAGCAGAGGTGGGTAGAATAGCCTACCTCCACAATCAAGTAGCATTCCTACCTCAAGTAAATGTAAAAGTCAACTGAATAGGAGTGTAGCAGGTCACAAATGAGAAGAAGTGTGTTTCCTTATAGAAGTACAGCGCCCCGCTGGTGACTTCTTAAACATGTTTCAAGGGAGCACCTTAATTATCTCAATCTCATGCTTTAAGTTGTGGCCATGATTTAATCATTATACACTGCCCTCCATAATTATTGGCACCCCCGGTTAATATGTGTTCTTTAGCTTCTAATAAATTCAGTTTTGTTCGAAATAATGTAGGACCACAATGAAAAAAAGAGGGAAATCTACCCTTTAATTCAAGTGCATTTATTCAGTGGGAAAAAAATCACACATTAAGAAATAATTCTTTTACATCAAATCATGTGTGCCACAATTATTAGCACCCCTGATGTTAATACTTTGTAC
>JBBPCW010000014.1:12985621-12995993 GCA_037974425.1 Phenacogrammus interruptus | reverse complement strand
AGGAGAGAACTACGAGTGAGAGAGGATAGGCGTAGAGCGAGAGAGAGAGAGAGAGAGAGAGAGAGAGAGAGAGAGGGAGAGAGAGAGAGAGAGAGAGAGGGCAAAGAGTGCATTTACCATTCAAACAATAATAAGCGCGGGAAAACACAAGAGCAGGGTGGGGGCTGGGGGTACTTGGATGCCTTTTTATCTCCAGTTTCCCACATCCTGCTACCGAGTCTGAACGCGGCCACCCAATCTGAAAGAATGCTTGGTATTCGCCCATTTTCCTCACTGCCTTGGTGCTGTGACCACCATTGTTCCCTGTCTAAATAAAGGCTGTGGCCTGCCAAAGGGGGAATAAACCTTCTGAGCACTAATTTGAGATTAATGAGGTTTTGTTTGGAGCATATCTTCATTGTCCCACCCACTTCTCCCTAAGAAAAAACAATAGATTCAAAGCAATTGGTAAATGACTCATGTTCCAGTGTCTGAGACTGCAATGATGTGGACAATAACAATGTCTAAGACTTTTCCCCCCAAAGTTTGAAATTCTTTGGCAGCAAAACTGGCATTGTTTACATCATGACAAGCTTCAGCTTGTAATGTACGTCATTTTAGAGGGAAAAAAACAGACAACAAAATGAAAATAAAACCAAATTCATTTCAACATCAAAATACATCAGAAAGGACATAACTGCTGTTTGAGGCTTCTCTAAAGGTGATAAAAATTGTGAAGCTCTCCTGCTGGAACCAGTTATCATTCTGAAAAACCTTTTTGGAGGTATAACACAAACAAAAAAAATATTTCAACATCAAAATACATCAGGGGGAATGACATGACTACTGTTAAGGCTTCTCTGTAAGTGACAGAATCTGAAATTAGTTTTCTTAGTTTTCTTGAAGGTGACGTTCTGCTACTGAAATCGGTTATCATTCTGAGAAAACCTTTGTGGAGGTATAACACAAACAAACCAAAAAAACTGGCATGAACTTATTACACCCCTGCCTTCCCCCTCCTTTAGGTTTTTGTGAAGATTTGGCGCGTTTTATTTCCCGCCACGTCGTCCAGCCAAGCTTTATTTTCATATTTGATTGACACGTCTGGTCTCTTTGCTGATTGGTGTACTGTCGATAATAGGCGGAGCGGAGTGTGACGCATGAATACTCTCGTTACTATCACTATAAAACTGACGGAGCCCCTCCTTTACGAGTTAGAAAGCCGGGTTCTGTGTTGTTGGGAACACGCAGAGCACAAAGGTTTTGAGTATCCTTAGTGTTTGTTTATTATTTTGATATCGATTTGATTACTTCGTCAATAGTTCTACTTGAATCGAGGCTGTAACCTAGATGAGAAGGTTATTTTTGTGCTGCTGCCGCCTCCTTCGTCTCCTCTCCCGGCTCGACAACGTGGATTCCCAGCGGCTCCCATAAAAAGCCACGCTTGGATTTGGACTAACGTTAATTTACGAAGGGATTTCTTTCAAGACACGGATTTAAAAGAGGAAAAGACGACACCGAGACATGCTTCTCTCAAAATTCAACACGTTTGCCCACATTTCTCCCGTGGATATGCCCGCGAAAATCCAGCTTCAGGTCCATCAAGGTTAGAGGACGGATTTTTTTTTTGTTGTGGTTGTGGCGTCGGGCAGACATGATAGCTAAGCTAACAGGCTAACGAGGATACAGGCAAAGACGACTGATAAACGGCTCAAATAGCGGACTATTACACATTTTATATATGAGTTGTAATGTATTATATTTTGCTTGTGGTCCACAGTGAAGGAGAAGGAGCCGTTTGAGAAGGTCTACCAGGTTGGCTCCGTGTTGGGAAGCGGAGGTTTCGGCACGGTGTACGCCGGGCTGCGGATATCTGACGGCTCGCCGGTAGGTATTCCTTTCAAAATAAAGTCTTTATATCCATCAAATATATATTCAACCGTTAAAATGTTTGATTTTATGTAACAAATCGCAATTTTCACAGTTTGAACGCTCCAGCGCTCTAATATAATGTTTACTACTGCAGGTTGCCATCAAGCATGTGGCCAAGGACCGTGTGACTGACTGGGGAGAACTGGTAAGAATTAAGTCTCTTATGAACCGTGAGGTTTTTAAGTTGATTTTTTGGGGGCCAGTTATGGATAACAATTTTTTTTCTTCTTTTAGCCAAATGGAGCCAGAGTCCCAATGGAGGTGGTACTCCTGAAGAAAGTAGGAACCGGTTTCCGAGGCGTGATCAAGATGCTGGACTGGTACGAGAGGCCGGACAGCTTCATCATCGTGATGGAGAGGCCGGAGAGTGCCAAGGACCTTTTCGACTTCATCACAGAGAAAGGAGCCCTGCCTGAGGAGCTCGCCCGGAGCTTTTTCCGCCAGGTGCTGGAGGCTGTGAGGCACTGCCACGGCAGTGGGGTCGTGCACAGGGACATCAAGGACGAGAACATCCTGATCGACCTGAGGAGTGGGGAGCTGAAGCTGATCGACTTCGGCTCGGGCGCGCTGCTCAAGGACACGGTCTATACGGATTTCGACGGTAAGAGCCATTTCTCTTATCTGTAATAAGCCTGTCGGGGCAGGGCCATATCTATTCCCTATTCGACCGGCTTGCCTGAAAGTGGATACAAAATATAATTTGTGTATACAAAAGGTCATTCAGTGTGCTTTACGGAAATATAGAATAAAGTTTTGGAAGAAATAATGTGTAGATATTTAAAAGAAGCAGTCGATGCAGATCTGATAGTGATGGGCAGTTGAGCTGCGTAATTACTAAACCCCATTTCACCATGTTCCGTTTAGCCTCTTTTTGCCACTGTCTGGCCAGATCTAAGACATCTATCTACCAGGATTATATGCTTCAAATATGCCCGAGATGTGTTTAATCGCGGGCTGTTTAGTTTTGGTGTGGTTCTCTCAGCTCTATGGATTTGACCTTCAAGCTTGAAAGTGGAGATCTAATGGTGGAAAATCACGTTTTGAAACGAGTAAACAAACCTCGCACCTGCTCTACATGTGATGGGGAATCTTTTTTTCAGGTTAGACTTGTGCGTTTGTTTTCGTGGGAAAAAAAATAGCGTTTAATGTAGAACTGACGAACGCCTGTATTTGTGGTCGTGGTGGCTCGACACGCTGGAAAAGGGTGCGGGTTTTTTTGTTGTCATTATTTGGCGCCCCTTGTGGTCAGAAGTGGAACAGTTACAACTCAAAGTTTGTAAACACAAGTCACATGGCAACCCGGTCCACACACACAGCCCTACCTACTGTCACGCCACCAGGCACATGACTGAAGATTAACCTGAACTCTACTATAATATTTTGTAAACACAGCCACCGCAACCTTTCCTGCCCCACCTTCTTACTATTATTGGCATTTATCCGTTTCAAACGATGTACCAGCTTGTTTCTGAAGTGGTGAATAGCAGCTATACTTGTTTTCCCTACATTGTTTAAATTGTTTGCTTTTTTCCTCCTGTAGGTACACGTGTGTACAGTCCTCCTGAATGGATCAAATACCATCGGTACCATGGAAGGTCAGCCACAGTGTGGTCTCTGGGAATCCTGCTGTACGACATGGTTTGTGGAGATATTCCTTTTGAGCAAGATGAGGAGATCATCCGTGGCCAAGTGCTCTTCAGGCGTAGAATCTCAACAGGTAAGCCCGTCAGATCAGCTTGCTATATTCTAAAGGGGACCTGTGTTGAAGTACCATTTTGAGCACTAACCATTTTCTTGTTTTATTTGTAGAATGCCAGCAGCTTATTAAGTGGTGTCTGTCCCTCCGGCCTGCTGACCGGCCATCTTTCGAAGACATAGTCAACCACTCGTGGATGCAGGGCACAGTGCCCCCTACAGATGGAGCAGAGATCAGGCTGCACAGTCTGAGCCATGAGTCTACTGCCTTCACCCCTGTCGCAGTGTGCAAATGACTCTTGTTGCCCAAATACACCTACAGTCAACACACTACATCAGCCAACTTTGCGGCTGCCCTCTAGACTGAGCAGTGAAGGAAACATTTTTTTTTAAATGTGAGCTGTTTTGTTTAAGTAAAAGCAGCTGCTTATGGGTAGGGTGGACAAAAATTGTACTGTCTTGGAGCAGGGAAAACTAAAGTCCCACTCCAGAGCACTTTTGTCTCCCTTGCTGGTGGTCAGGCTCTGGACCCTAGTCTGACCATGAATGACTGGTCACCATGTCTGGTGCAGAAACGGGCCGCCTGGCTGAGGGTGAGCTCTGCAAGCTTGAAGCAGTTCATGTGATGAAGAGAAAAGGCATGCCTGTGAACAGACTGAATGAAAGTAGCTTCCATCCTCAGGCTGCTGTGGGGGCAGTCGAAGAGGAGCTATTGTTTAGTGCCTTCTGTGTGAGTTTTGGAAATACTTGAATTGAGTAATAGCCACTGTACCACTCTGCTCCTTAACCAGATGTCATTTCTTTTGCTTCCATCTCGCTTGCGTACTGCTGCTTTGGCTCCGGTACTGCAGAGAGTAACCAAAATGACCTCAGAAAACCTGTGCAGAACGACGGTCTTACCTCTTTCTTTTTCTCTCATACTGACTCAGAAACCCTCACAGCCACCACTCATTGTCACAGATGCACACTGCAATGCAACTACTACACAAAATAACTACTTTCTTTTCCTCAATTTGTGAATACTGTAAATATGTCTTATGACTCTAAATTCCAAGATAAGGCCTATGTAAATAATATTTATTTGAATGTCTTGAAACAAGATCTAAGTGGAATTATTTATTTATTTATGGAGAAACGATTTCAACATTCTCATTCCACATTGAAGGGCCCACAACCTATTTAAATATATTTTTACTATATTTAAGGCCGTTTTGAGCAGATGTGTACATATGTAAATAAACTTTATAAGCACTTCCATTTTCCAGTGCATGGAGTACTGAAAAGTCTACTGAATTTTTTTTTTTTTTTTTTTTCCCTCTGTAATTCTGTTGAGCTGACTGCTGTGCATTGTTAGAGGAATGTTGTGTGTCACCAACAAAATGTGTACATTTTGAGTTTCACCTCTAGTTGCATGATTGCAGCTCGTATTTTTATTTTATGGTTTAGCAATTGTAAATTATGTTTAGGAAGTTATTTTTTTACACAGTTTCAATAAATATTTTTTTAAATGTGAAGTTTGGTCTCCTTTGACTTATTGGGCATGATCACTTTGGGGGAGGTCTGATTACTATAGGTGGGGCAATGGTGTATAACTACAAGTCATCATGCAGTAGTGCAGTCTATTGATGGACCATTAGTCAAGTGTACTTCTAGTGTATGAAGGTGGGTGTCCCAGCTTGTTTTAGTGGGTTAGGACCAGAAGGGGATTACATATGTAGCTACAACATGGTTAGTGGAAATGGTAACGGGGGGGGGGTAAATTGACTGGTAACTTCCGAATCAGTCATGAACAAAGACTTCTTTGCTTGTTGAGCAGGTTGGGGGTGTTCACATCTGGGACGCTCAAGTTCTAATTGTCGTGCTCTAACACACCCAATTGTCCCAATCCACTCTGGATCAGATCAATTTGCATTGGTCTGTGGTTGAATTATTGTCCAGCATGCCTATTACATTGTGATTAGTCTGAAATTATAGTTCAGCTAGTGAGTTTAGTAGGCATGCTGGATAAGGTCGCCATATAGTGGCCTTTATAGTTATGTGTAAACAGTGAAATTCTTTCCATTTAATCCTTTCATCCAAGTGAAGCTGTGTATGGAGGCAGCCACCAGGTCACCTGCTGCACCATCTAATGCTGGACTCTGGCCCTCCAATATGTGAGCTGCTTGATGGTGAAACAGTACTTTTGTTTTCATCTGTAGCAGCAGTTATGTAGACACTTCAGCCTGGTGTATTATTACTGCTGCTTTTTTTTTAACTGAAGTCAGTTCCAAAGCCTACTTCAGTGGTAGTGGACTAGGTAATTTATTTTGTATCTAAACAGACAAAAAGCAGACATCATAGTTAATGGTATTACATGGTAACAGACTGGAGTGGTATTAACTTCAAATCCTGCTACCTGGCATTGATTTGGTTCTTATCAGTTTATCTTGATAGAAGTGTGTGCATAATCCCCCACTGATTAAACCACAGGGGTCCAAACCTCTAATGTCAGTGCAGTAGCTTTTCCAGCACTAACAAATGTCTCACTCTCTAGATTTGAAACATTTGTAATTCTAGTAGTTCAGGTTGGACCACCTGTGTATAATTTATAATAAATTTAAAAAAAAACCTATTGAGAGCATTGAACTCTGTGGAGAGCAATTTATCTGTTTTAATCTTAATTAAACTAGAACTTTACTTATGTTCTTTATCTCTGATCTCTCTTAAAATCCTGGGCAGAGTGACCACAGCATGGGGCAAAGTGACCTGATCCCCTCTTTTGCCCCACGCTGCTGCCCTTCTGCTCCACAGGATGCACATAAGCGAACAGTGAATACTTTACTCCAAAATGACGCATATGTGGATCAGTTAGCATTTCGCTCGCAGAAGTACTAGTAAATTGGCCTAATCATTTAATTTATTATTATTAATGGTGTGCAGTTGATGTGATGTCTCTTGTGTTTCCATGCTTAAAATTCTTGTATCAGTAGTAACCTGTTAACCTTTAATATTAATGCCATTAAAATAAGCATTAAAATGAAGTGAAACTCCAAACAGGCTTTGTGCTTTTAGAGAATAGAGTTTTCCTCCGATGTAACACTTAAAACAATGTGTATGTTAAGTTGCAGGCCCTGTTGAATGTAACAAGCTGACACAAAAGTGAAGTGTCAGTACAGCAATGCCTCATCCATGCAATGCTAATCAGTTCACCTCACCCTAACACACACCCAAGCCTTCTCTCTAATAGTAGGTGTGGCCACCGTTTCCCAGTGTGTTCCTGGGACATATTCAAATCAGGACATTCTTACTATTCACAGAGCTCCAGGACCATTTGTGACAATATTTGATCTTTTTTTTCTCACAGTTTCCTACCTGTATTAGTCATGCCCAATTCTTTCTGCTGGTAAGGTTTCTCCCAGTTACACAATACCACCAGGCATCTGAAGCTTTAGCCGCAAACGTTTAATGAACAGACCTGGATCTGAACAATGACAGAGGTCAACAGAATTTGTATTTTGCGCAATCGTCAGAGACAACGACAGACTTTTCTAAACCAGTTTTTCAGGCTGATTTTAGATCTATATTCCAATCACATAAACTTTTTGGGTTATGACTAATGCTAATGTAACTTTACAATGTACTTGTATGTAGTTTTACTAAAAGGTAAGCACCAGTGTTTCAGTATCTTCAGTGCAAAGACAAACATGAACACATCAGCATGAAAAGCAGTACAAAACCCACACAAAATCCCAATTGAAAATGACCTGTTGGCATGTGTATAGCCACTAGCCCTTTATCTTTTTTAAAACACAAACAAAACTGACTTCTAATTTCATAACTTTTTACAGAAGAGCTTTTACAGAAGAGCTTGACACTGAGCAACATCCTTTTGTTTTGGTTTTCAGTACTCAAGTGTAGGCTGTGTTAAGAGTGGGCATAGGTTTGGCAAGGCCGTTGACTGTATAAACTTTTATAGATCCTGTGTTTATTGCACTTTATTACATTTTTACAATTATGAAACTGAAGTTCAAATTTTCTTCATTCATTTTCTGGATCCTTGTTAGGGTCTCTGGTACCCGGAGCCTATCCCAGGGCCAAATAGAGCGAGGGAGGTACTCACCCTGGGAAAGGCGCCAGCTCACTGCAGGGCATTAGAATGTTCTTTTCCATCTTAAATGGGCCCTTAGTTCTGGTGCTGTGCGGCCGTCAGAACATCACAGCTGGCAAAATTTATAGTGAAACTGAAAAACTCAAATGCACAGCTAACTGTAGCCTTTCCTTAGTTAGTAAAGAAATTACATAGGGATTATTTTAAAAGAGGGAAAATATAGAGCATGTGCTCTGTGTGAGGGTGATAAGACATCCGCCCCCATTGACAAATCAACCATGGCAAATGATGCATGCAGCTGCATACAAAATTTATCAAATTACATGTAATTGTTTTTAGAAGTAAATTAACACATCTTCTACATGTAACATGCTTAATATGGCTTAATTATGCAAGGTTAAGTGCACAATGTCTATTTGAGTTTAACCTAACAAAAAGAACAATGTATAAATTGTCACTTAACATTTGCACGGGCCACATTTCATTCATTTATTTTCCAAATATGTTAAATTTAGGCAAATAATAACAGTGCTTTAGCGTGCAATCAAGTGTGTAATCTGACCAGGGGTTGTTCTCCTCACATTTCCTTACTGATGTTAACTGAACAGTGAAGGCTGATTCATTCATATCTCTATGGCAACTTTTGTCTTGGAAAGAAATCAGATTCCATTTATCACGACCGCATTCAACAGGATATTTTTATATCTGCGTGTCGCAAGGTTACAGCTACACTACGTAGACAATCTGAATTGTATGAGACTGTATCTGATGTATTTATGCTGCTGCCAAGGCTCCTGCGTGTGGACAGAAATCAACATGACTCTAGCCTACTGCTTATACCCCCACTGTAGAAGGGGTAGCTCTCCTAGACATCGTTTTTTGTATTTGGCGTCATGGATTCTGGCATGGAAGGTCATTCAATGGTTCAGACATTGAGGATGTCAGCCTACAGTTTTCTGTCCCATATTTTTTAGGACTGCTAGAATCTACATATAAACCTGCACTAGCCACTGCATAGCCCTTGCCCTCACTGAAAATGTAATGTCAGTATAGTCCATATACAAAATTGTGGCCCCCTAAGAGGTACAACTACACAGTTGTTTTTCAGGGTTTGGGCTAGACCCCTTATTTCCAGTGAAGGGTAATGCTGCAGCATACCAAGACATATTGGACAAGGCCAAGCCTCCAACTTCGTTGACCCCGTTTGGGGAAGAATCTTTTCTATTCCAGCATGTCTGTGTCCCACTGCACAAAGCAAAGCTCCATATAGACACGGCTGGATGAGTTTGGTGCTGAAGAACTTGATTGGTCCACACAGAGCCTTGACCTTAACCCCATCCAACACCTTTGGGATGAACTTGGACGGAGATTGTGAACCAGGCCTCATCTAACATCAGTGCCTGACCTCATAAATCCTTTACAGAATGGGCACAAATCTCCACAGGAACACAAAATATTCCAAGAGTGGATGCTGTTATAGCTGCAATCGGGGGTACCAACTCTATATTAAAGTTTATATTTGAATGCAATGTCATCAAAGTCCTTGTTGGTGTGATGATCAAGCGTCCTAACACTTTTGTCCACAAATAAGACGACTGGCCACAACATGGTAAGACAGACTTCCCTATACCCCAGCACCCATTGTGACAACTGTTAGCATATATCGCAGAATTGCAGGTTAGTGTTCTCCTCCAAGCGTGTTGAACTGTCAGGTGTAGCTGTATTAGCGACAGTTCATTATGTTCATTAAGTTATTCTGAGAATTCAAATGCTAGCCTTCACTCCCCCAGCCCTGCGATCAGAAGGTCGTGGATTCAAATCCAAAGACTGCTAGTGGCACCTCTGTTGTACCCTTGAGCAAGATATCATCCCCGGGCGCTGTATTCCTGGCTGCCTGCTGTTTCACTTGGTGAATGGGTTAAATTCAGATAAAGGATTTGATGCTATTCACACTGTGTGCTGTGGTATGTTCATATTTGACAGAATAGTCACTTTACATGTAAAACGAAAAAAGTCAAACTGATACTCGTCTACTATTGACACCTTGCCATTGTCTTTCCACATTTTTCAGATACCGAAAGTTGTGGCTGCCTCTCAGTGTTTGTAATACTTTACATAACAAAGCTTGACAGTCATTTCCGTTTTTTTTTTTTTTTACTTTGAGGTGGTCAGTAAGAAGCAGCTCTGTGTGACAGGAGGCAGGTCGAGCCTGTCATGCAAACCGGTTCTGGAACGAGAGTCAAATAGGAGCGTAGGTTTTGCATCAGTGGGCTCCTTGACAGATCCTCTGCGGCTATCGAGAGACAGCATGTGAACGCTGATTCATAGCTGTTACATAATCACCACCACAGGACAGTTTGTGCAGGCAGACGTCTCTGGAGGAGAGTCATCGGTTTGTGGAAGAGTAGTTAATGTGTTCAATATAGAATTGCCTCCAGATGACAAGTAAGAAATCACCTGCGTGGCAAAATCATCTGTGATGAATGAGCAGTTTACTTTATCTTATTATCTTAGCCAGGTTGTGGATGGCCTGTGTGGGTGTTTATGGCCAACCTACAACTTTTAATACAGGAACATTCCTCAGCCTCAATTCCGCAAAAACGTGCTACACACACACACACACACACACACACACACACACACACACACACACACACACACACACACACACACACACAC
>JBBPCW010000014.1:12960655-12970734 GCA_037974425.1 Phenacogrammus interruptus | reverse complement strand
AATAATAAATAAAGAAACCGAGGTGAATAACAATATGGGACTGCTCCATTCATTTGAATGGGCAGGCCCATAATAAATAGCGTTCTCGGATTGGCTACTTTCAAATCTCCCGTCTTGGAATGGTGTGTTTCTCTCCACATTACCAAAAAATGTATGGTTATTTAATATACGGGAATCTGGCTGAATTTATATTTGTTATAAAATTAGTAAATAATATTTTTCTTTTAATTTAGCACTTGTATAAAAATGTATATTGCCACGCCCCCTTGTCCTCGTGCAGGGTTTGTTTGGTGATTTAGACATGGTAGTTCCAACGCAAACTTCAGACACCAGTGTATCTTAGCTGATCAGATGCTTTTAAGATGAGATAAAGTGGGAAATTTACATTGTCACTTCAGAAAGTGGATGGTACAAAGGTTTGAGCAGCAAAAAATAAAAACTACAGCTTGGGCCTGGGTGGTCATTGAATTTGAGGAGCAACAAGTAAGTACATACATTATTAACGAACTTGCTTTGTTTACTGTCTCTCTCTGTCTCTCTCTCTCTCTCTCTGTCTCTTTCTCTCTCTCTTTCTCTTTTTCTTTCTCTTTCTCTCTCACTCTCTCACTCTGTCTTTTTCTCAGGGCTACCTCCCTGCTAATATGGAGCGCAGGGACTTGGTTCTCCAGAGGAAGAGAGAGGAGTATTTTGGCTTTATTGAGCAGTATTACCACTCCAGAACAGATGAGCACCACAGAGACACCTACAGACAGGTAACCCTTCACAATGCTCCAGGCACCAACATATAAACAGCTTTATTGAGAAGTGCAAAGTAAAACACATCAACTGAACACATCAACTGCTGATGTTGCAGCAATGAGTCTGCTCCTGACTAGCTGGTCGTGGCCCGTGACATGTTTAGAAAAAGCCATAAAATATTAATGAAGCCTTTGGTTTAACAGTACCCCCTAAGTATTTTGACTCAAGCGTGTATTGTTCTGAAAGCTGTTTTGAACATTTTAACCACTAAATGCCCAGATTTCCTTTTGTTGTTTTACATAATTACATGCAGTGAATTATATTTGCTTTCAGGTACATACGAGTTTGACAAAGAAACTAGAATAATTTACAGGTTTTATTTTCCTGCAAGTTTATATACATATCTTAAACTGTTAATTAGATTCATAATAGAGAGTTAAAATACACATTTTTATCTGTATACCTATAGGTTTTCATATTTATATCCTTAAATCATTTACATACCTGTCCTTTGTATGTTAAGCTTTTAAAATGAAATGTTTGGGGCTCCTGAGCAGCACACCTGTCTAACACACCTGTTTGATCTGGCTTTCCATAGGTGACACCCGCCCCCCCCCACCCCCCCAATCACACAGTACAATTCTAATCAGTATGTTAGCTGATGTAAAACTAAAGGAACTGGCATTGATCTGTCTCCCAGTGCATTGAGCTTTCTGCTGTGTTTGTGGCAATTCAAGACGTTACGACCACATGCTTTGTGTTCGAGGGGGCCTTCAGCCTCTGCACACTCAAAATGTATTGTAAGTGTTGGCTGTTGAGTGGAATTGTACATTAGTAAACTGGGGAGAAAACTGAAAAAAAATGTAAAGAAAATGTAAAAAAAATAATAATAATAATAATAACAGTTGTACTTGATCCCTCATTGTGTCCTAGAAACACTGAACTCCACGTCTTTTGTTTCTCAAAAAAACTGTGTAAAATTAGGGATTGCCAAGAGAGATCATGGTAATAGAATATTGTAATAAACACTGGCCCAAACGGTCACTTAAACAGCTGTTTTCATTAAGTAATCTGTTTACAGAAAAGTTAACTCTGATACTTGTTTCTTTCACATTTTGGCTCAGGCATCTACCAATCTTGCATAAAATCAGTGTGTAGAACACCTTTTTTCAGTCGTTTCGTAAACCATCTTGTTTTATTTTGTTGTCCATTAATCCAGGGAATTAATGCAATTTGATATGTTTGTGTAATCCATTATCGTCATTTGAATTGGTTTCATAAAACTTGCTTTATGAAGTTGAGAAACTCGTGGCTAAGTTTCAAATGAACTGCAGGACGCTTCCATAAGTGACTTTTAACTTTGTGTAAATGTTGAGGAACCCATCTACATCTGATTACATCATATTACTTGTATCTAGATTGTATTTGCATTTACACTTTGTAGTTAAATGCATCTCTGGTCATCCAGACTGATATCCAATGACTGTGTGCTGAGCAATATGCTAGTTAACTTGTAAACAGCATACAGTTGACTGTGCTGCTTGTTTCTTCTCTGCTATTCAAAAGGAAAGCACATTTTTGCACAACGCCTTCAGTGTTTACAAGAATAATGATCCTTTATGGTGTCGTTGCCATCATGAACCGCGTGTGTAAAAAAAACACTGTGTGAAAAGAATGAGAGAAGGATAAGCCAACTAGCTCAAATCATTTCATTTGAGCTAGCTGGCTTATCCAAAGTGGGCTAAGGAATTCAAATTAAAGTCAGAGGCGATTACCTAGAAAGCACCGACGCCTGCATAAGTGACTGCAATGTAAAGAGTGGTCTCTTCCAAAACCTACACAACAGGAGGGAGACACCATCACAGAACTGGGAGGGTTTTGGATAACCAAAGTGTCTTCAAGAGATGGTTGTTATAAGGTGGCTCTTAAATTTAAATTAGTTTTAAATGCGTCTCATGTACGTTTGCGTGTACAAGTGGCTTGGACTAAGCTAGATATAACCTTGATACGTGACGCATAAGTGACCAGGTGTAAATAGGTCAAAGCTACATGGACATTTCATGGTATAAATCCAGCCTAAGTGTTCATTCAATGAATCCTTCAAATTCAGACTGATTTGACCAGTGTTTTAGTTGGTTTGGTGCCATAAAGAGAGTCTGTCCCTACTCTTTACAATGTGCAGTAGAAAATGCTTTTGAATTATTGACAATGTTGGAATTTTTCATAGCGTTCCAAAAGTGCTGAGACGTTGCATGCAGGGCTTAAAGTGTAATTTGGAGATGTTTGGCAAAGCATGGACGCTGAGTACCAAGTAATTTTATTGGGCTAGGTTGAAAAACAGCAAGGACAAGGTCATGGGAAATGAACACTGTAACTTCTCCTACGACTCCAGCCAGGCTGGGTGGGGACCTGGAAATAAGTCATTAATAAACAGAGCTTATATAGCGACTGTTATTAATGGAGGAGGCTGAGATCGATAAGCTTATGGGTTGTAAAAGTCAGGTTGATGGTGCAGGACCAGGACTCGACGGCCATTTGCTGCATTTCTTGCTTTTTGCTCTGTCGTTCCGTCAGGTTGGGCTGGCCGGCAGCCGGGGCACCTCATTTCCTCCTAGCGCAGGCACAAATGAGTAGAGGACCTTTAGGGCTATTTATGAGCTTGTACTGGGGTGTTTGAATGGCCTGAGGCTGTCTGCGCAGAGACACTAAATGACCTTTTAGTGTTGACATTGGCTCAACAGCAGGAGTACGGCTACAAACATGAGCACACACATGCTGGACGCCACTGGGCTCCGCTGACCTCTGTTTGACCTGACCATATGCAAGCATTTTCATTCCAGTCCCGTTCAGCCGAAGCGGCTCTTTCCAAAATGACCCATTTTACGAAGTGTCATTATAGAGTGTGAAGCAGCAGCTAATGTCCTCATTGTATTTACATTTTTGACCCAGTTTTCCAGGCTGGAGATTTGCATTGATAGCAGTGTGGGAAACTTCATATAAGAAAGCAGACAAAGGAATGCCACTCAAGCGTTGAGAATGTTAGTATTTTTTGAACTAATAATCAATTCATCTACCTCTTATTCTGATTGCTAATTGATTTTTTCACCCTTCTAAAAAAATTAAAAAATTTAAAAAAAAATCAGACCTGATATTAAAAACTATATAACTGGACCTAATCAAATTTAACTTGCTATAGCCAACTAGGTCTTGGTCATATAGCAAAAAATATAACACGACTTTAACATATGTTCACGATACACAGTGTCATTATTTATCTCCTGTTTATTTATTCATTCGTTTCGAACACTGTACTCCACGGAATCAAGCGAACCTGGACTAATTATATTGTCAATCTGTGTTCCTTAACTACAGGCCATACCCCTGATATGCACAATAAAGCATATTATCACATATTGTGATAATAACAGATAATAACATAACAGTGTTCTCATTTTATTCCTCAGCCCAACAATAAGCAAACATAACCTTTCCAAGATGCTGGGTAAAAGGTAAACCAAGAGACCTTTAAAAATAAATTGTGGAAGAAACAGCTTATAAATTGGTGCATCTATCAAGCTGTTTCTTATTGGATGTAAAATACATCTGGATCATTATTAAGCTTGCCAGAGCAAAGTAGTCATTATATATATTTCTTACACACACACACACACACATATATACACACACACACATATACATATATATTTGTGCTGGGCCGTTAAAGGCGTGAATTCTTATCACTCGATAAAATACATATCTGCGTTAACGCCCCCCCCCGGACAGAGGGAGCTGGGTCTATACCAGCGTTTCTCAAACTATGGGCCGCGGACCGGCACCGGAGAGGGTTCCTGCCGGTCCGCAGAGCCTCGCTTCTGCACCAATCAAAATTCAGTCAGATCAAGTCTGATCTCAGCCATGCAGTCAATGCGTGTCTTCCTTGTTTCGACCGGTTAGTGGCGAGAAAGCAGACACACCCTTCACATTAAAACGATTTACATTTTTTTGTGCCAAATAATTCCTGTGGGTGAATAATTCCTGCATTCATTATTGATATATGCCATTAAAATATATATATTTAATGGCAAAGGCTGCCGAATGGAGATGGAGAACAAGCTATAAACATTAGAGGGTTGATTAGAGGAACGTTTGTGTGGGGCTATGTGTGTTTTCCCAGACATTAGAATGCCCCGAGTGGATTTGGCTCGTTATGAAACCTGTTCAATACTGTGCTGTTTGGGTTTGATAGATTTTCTGAGTTTACTGTAAAGGACAAAGACATGCAACTCTATTTAGCACTTTCTGGGTAGCTATTGATCTCATATAGTTTTCCCCCTTTTTTTAGCATGAATAAGTGTTTTGATACTGAATTGGTGTGTGTTTCTCAGATCCACATCGATATCCCCAGGACAAATCCACTCATACCACTGTTCCAGCAGCCACTGGTACAAGAGGTGAGTTTTTTATGCTTTTTTGTGAATGTACCTGGTAGCTGATTTCACATACACACATTGCTATTCTTCTTTCCGATTCAAAATGTGGCTAAACATAACAATAAGCATGATTTTTAAGAAGTAGTTTTACCACAAACAGTATTTAAATGTTCAAAGCAGGCTTTGAAGTATGTTTCTGCAGTTTTGCAATGTGAATTGCTAGGTTAACAAGAAGCAACAGACTCATTTCTTACTAGGCATTGAAGTGTGGAGTAGAGAGTGTAGTACATAGACAGGAATCTGAATTCATTAGTTTTTACTTTGTGACTGTGATCCACAGAGAACATTAAGAAACAAACAGGAAATGAAATAATTTGTGTCTGTTTCTCATTACATTAAGCATGATTCATAATATTTTAAAAGTTCTTGTATTCTTAAAATCTTTCCTCCGGGATCAGTAATGTTTTCTGATAATTCATTACTTTATTATTTTGTACTTCAGCTGAACATGCGATAGATCTCACTAAAACACCAAAATAAACCATTTAATCTGCTAAACAATCAGGTGAAGGTCTCTTCTTGTGGTAGCTATATGCTTATTAAACTGTCAATGGTTATTTGTAACAGTATAATATATGATCTTTATGCTTTAATATTTTTAAATTAAAATGCAAATATTTGCACAGCAAAATGAATCATATGCCCATCCTTGCAGTGCTGCAAATGAACCAAATCCCAGTGTAGATACTGGGGAAAAACCTGCCTTTAGATTAACCCTGTATGGTTGGAGCATACTTGTGATAATGTTTTTAATACAACAAATTACATGTAGTCAGCAATTTTTAAAGGATGAGGTTAAGAATGTGTGAATGTGTCTGTAGCTTCAGATTTGTGATAAACTAATTTGGTGACTCTTAAATGTCACTTCACATTAACAGTGCTTGCTTTGTAGTTTCGGCAAATTTCACACTTCTGTCCATAGTTTCATCTGCACCAACGTTACTTTAGCAGCAGCTTCTGTCTGTCTTACACTTTACAGAAGACTCAAAATGAAGCAATTTAGGTTTGCGGCTTTACTTAAAGGCTTGGTAGACTGGAGTTGCCAGAGGGCATATACTGACCCAAGACCATTATCGACTGCAAGCTTTTCTTATTAATTCTGAATATGAGGACTGTGAATTCAAGTACATTATTTCAGGCTATAGTTGACAGCATAGTCATCTTGGAGCTGTCTGAGCTGTCTTTGTATTTAATAGCTAAATTACCTCAAACCTGGACTTGACTTAGATCGTGCTATAGCATAGCTTCCAACAGGGGGTGCTGTGGTTGTGTCAGGACATTTCAAAATGTGGCAATGTCAAGCCATTTAGCAAAGCATAAGTAAATGAACCCCTACAAATACCTTTTTGTGACTAGCCCCCTGTCATATATTTAGCTGCCTTGCAATCTGTTTGTTTTTTTCGTGATATTAAAGGAGAATTCCAGTGTTTCTCTCCATTTCATGATAAAATCATTGCTGTGTTAAGAAAGCCAGTCCTAAATGGTTAGTTTAATAGAAACTTGCTGACTTTCTGAGATTTACTTTACTGCGGTGGTGATAAGAACTAGAGATTGCAATGTCTAAAACACATAAAGCCATTTTATTCATTATCCTGAACAATCAGTGAATCCACAATTAATCTGTATGTTGATAAATGATAGCGGTTATTCTAAAAAAAAGTTTCTTTGGGCCCTATTTTCCCCCACATATACCTTCACCATGAACCCCTCCAACCCCCAGTCATTTTTCTTGCTAAATATTATACCTGGAACTATTTACATGTTAAAATAAATATTCTAGCCAAACTGCCTCAGCACATACTGTGGCATTGAATGGGCTGGTGTGGTTGAAATTTTAAATGTTTCAAATACTTTTGCACCGAAGATGTTTGTGTTGATTGTGACCTTTGATGTATAAACTGTACAGTTGTGTTAAAGGGTCTAAAGAGATTTCATGTCATGTACATGTGTAAAAAATGTATGGTGTAAAAAACTGTTTTGGGTGAACAAGACCACATACATTTCATACAAAGACCTCAAAGGAAAATAATCTGATCTCTGTGCTGGACGTTGCAATATTTTTGCATCAGTATTCATTGTTACACTCCAAATATTTACTATGTCTTTAATATGCTGCCTCCCAGGTGTTTGAAAGGATTCTGTTTATCTGGGCAATCCGGCATCCAGCTAGTGGCTACGTCCAAGGCATCAATGACCTCGTCACGCCGTTCTTTGTAGTCTTCCTCTCCGAGTTTGTGGGTAAGTTCAGCTGCACAGTGAGGGGCGCGTGTGTCCAAAACAGGATCTTTTAGTCCAGCGGAGAGGAGACAAATGTTTGGGCTTTCCATTGTCTAGTCCAATTATCACACTACATCAAGATATTTTAGGATTATGCTTTTTCCCCCTGCCTTTTTAAAAACATGCCTAGTGGGTATAAAGAAGTATGCCAGCGCTTCTGTCTATAGGCATGCATTCCTTCGCTGCACAACAACACCTGCCACCTGCTCTCACTAATTAGGTTCTTTTCTTTGTAAAAGAGGAGAGCTCATTAGTGTGCAGGTTTGGAAGATCTACATGCAGACACCCCAGCCTTTGCTGGATTTAGTTGACTGCTCATAGTGTACGCCTGTGTTTTTCTCTTGGATTCCCCTGGAGCCATACTTCTACGCATTTAAAAGAATAGATCAGTGAAAAGTTGCACAGTATTCCTTTTACACCAAATACTGTCACTCAGCCAAGGCAAGGAGTCCAGAGTTTTCCTTGCACTGGGGCTTCCAGGCTAATGTAGCTAACAAGTAAAGAAACCTGCTCTTAGAGACTGATATCAAAAAACACACACAATAGAAGCAATCTCAAAGTCCACATTTTGTCATAAAATGAAAGCAGGCTGAATAAGATTAGTCTGTGATTATTTAGCCGTTTGCATGATGATGTCTATAAGCAAATTTTAATTGATCGCTACAGTAAGCTTGTCACCCATCTTCTGCATGGGACAGTTTTGATTATTAAGTATTGCTTTTAGTGCCTCAGCCCCATAACAATGTCACCATACAAAAAAGAAAGCATTAACAAACAGTCCGGACACATTTAAAAGGGCAGCAGTGATCTGTTGCTTGCCTGACCCATTTTATTTGTGTTATACAGTAACACCCTGCTTTGACAGGGGTTATGTGCCCAGAGCATTCACGTATAGTGAAAAACTGCTTTGTTGTGAAATGCCTAGCAATGCCTATTTTTATAGTGTAAATCCTAAATATGCTCCCATATATGCTCCAAAAACACTTTGATTTCATTTTAAACTCATTAGCCTTAAAGAAAATGTAAAGGTAAACCCGTATTCGTGCTCTGCAGTTTACACTGAACTCCCGCAGTTCAGGAATGTAAATACTGATTATACCCCTGGATAAGCAGTTTGGTATAAGCAGTTAAATACAGTAATAAAAATATAAGGCTTTAAGAAGAGCAAAACAAAAACAGGAGAACACTTGAGATGCTCCATGAGGGAAATTGTGGTCTGCAGCTGCCACACATGCGTCACAGGGAAGCAGCAAGGATAAATATGTAGCTCCCCCCTCTGAATACAGCGGCATTTCACATCCCAAGATGCGCTTTGTGTGTTTCTATCCACAGTACCAAAAAATTTATAGTTATTTTTATATAGAAATGTAGCTGAATTTGCGTAACTATTTATGTTGCAAATTTAGTACATTTTATTTTTCTTAATAATTTTCACTAAAGTGCATGCAAAATGATATGTCGCCATGAAAAAAGTCCAGGCATCATTCGCTACCCCCCCTCGTCCTTATGCAGTGCTGCTTAGCAACCCAGCATGAGGACGAGGGAGCGTGGCGGAGGGAAGTCACACAAAAACAATGTGGAGGATATCTGCAGTTTCCGCGTTAGTGCAGGGGTTTCAGTTAGTTTGGTTCTCAGGGGGAAAAAAATCTGCATTGGACTGAAACCGCAACTGCTGATCCGCATAAAAGCTGGGATTTACTGTACATACTATTAAATGATTTTAATGTTTTAGTTTTGATCTAATAGCCATTAACCAGCAATGGTTAGTATTATTGTAAAGCTTTACTAACACCTTATTATTTAAATACAAAGCCAAATTGACAAAACATGTGCAGCACTGGAACAAAGAGTGAGGAACTCTACCCTTCACGGCCACAGCCTCATTCCATGCTGACTTAGACTATTATCTGAGCTGTTTTTTTTTTGTTTTTTTTTTACCAGGGAACATTCTAAAAATATGTGACGGATTTGCCTATTCAAATAAGATAAAGGATTTAAATTCCCACAGATAACCTGAAAAATTTACAGGTTTTCGCCTTTTTGTTGGTTGCATTCTCAATAACAATAAAACACCCTCCAGGGCTGGTCTACAGCCTTAATTATTATATTTGGGTAAGGTGGATTAGAATAGAGATCTTTTTACTGTGAGACCATTCACTTAACAGTTATTACAGTCAGATTGTATAATCTCTTAACATTACAGCCTGGCGCTGTGTGATGCAAACTCTATCAACTGATGGTTCAGCATTCTTTTTTTTCAAAGAGTTGAGATTTTTTTTACAAGCTTGGTGGGTTCAAAACCATCTCTACAGAGTTGTTCCAAGACACTTAAAGTCACTGGTAATATACTCGTCTAGGGTAATAAGATTTTGGCTAAGACTAACAAAACCTTTCGGGGTTTGGTGCAATTAGTCACATTTTCGCATCTTTACTAAGACAATACTCAGGTTTTATTTCTAATTACTATATCAGGGTGTCCGCGGGGTTTTAAAAAGTTTTAAAAAGTGATAAATCAAAATTGCCAAATTTAAGGCCATTAAAAGTGTTAAATTTGGTTTTAGCGGTATTATTTTT
>JBBPCW010000014.1:12919465-12929964 GCA_037974425.1 Phenacogrammus interruptus | reverse complement strand
GTGTGTGTGTGTGTGTGTGTGTGTGTGTGTGTGTGTGTGTGTGTGTGTGTGTGTGTGTGTGTGTGTGTGTAGTGATTCATTAGCCTGACAAACATCTGTGAGATAAACAAATTTGAGTGATTTGGCAACACTATAACATAATACAGTCATGCCAATAAAGCTTTTCTGAATTCAGAATGGAACACTAAACATATTTTCTGCCAATTTCTATATTTGTTTAAGAGCGCAGTATAGCTGTAATTTGTGTTGTGTTTTGCTGGTGACGTCCGAGTGTTCCAAAATAGCTTTTTTGCCTTGTCTGATAATCCGACTTTGGTTATTAGTGCAGCTCCGAGGCCGCTGCGTGTTAGAGGTCACTGGGTTAATGAATCTCAGAACCAGCTGACATAAGGTTTTAGGGCTGAGCTCTTGGGCTTTGAGTGCTTCATATTGAGGTGCATTTTGATTACTCCCACTCTCTGTCTCATTTATATTGCAGAGCTGAAATGTATGCAGGCAGGTCTAAATGTGCTTCATTCATTACAGATCGTTAATAATAAGATTCATCAAACGGTCATCATTAGCTTGAGAGCTAAATCATGCGCAAATAGAAGCTGCCATCATTCTGTGTTATTGTTATTCAGCCAGGATGATAGTGCTTTTGTCCTTTTGGTGAAAACCTCTCACTCTCTTGTGAAAAGTACACCCAGTTAACCTTAAACTCATTTCACTGATTCATGAAAACCAAAGCCTTCTTCTCAGGAGCGAATGATTTAGAGGCTGACCTACAGTGAGTTGATGGCTAAAGAACAGTTTCGGCTCTGGCGGTGGTCCTACTGAGCAAAGTATGGACATTTTTATCAGTTTGTTTAAAGCCTGTATTTATGGAAAACCAGCTGACTCTGTCTCATTTAATTAGTTGGTGGTGACTTATACAATGTTTATGGGCTTGGGGTTAAAAAAAAGATCTGTTTTTTTGAGATTTGGCATTGAATGTGGCATTGATGGTCCTGTTAGGGTGTTGGTGCTGATGGTAGAGTTGACAGTGCTGATGCTGTTTATAAGAATCGGTGGCGTTTATGTTGTTTTGGTGTTTTTTGGGTTGCTGATCATAATAAGGGTGTTGCAGATGTTGATGTTGATACATTTGTTGATGTTAATAGTGTCAGTGGTGTTGATGGTGCCTGAAGTGTTCGTAATGTTGTGCTGATGATCTCTCAAAAGTTTACCATTTTTGCTGTCCCAGATATGCGATTTAATAGAAGGAGGCTAAAGGAGGTAAAGAGTTTTTTCAAGCAATTCTATAGGTCCTTTCATCATGAAAGATCCCCACAATGTTATAGATTTGATTACTGTCTGCTGTATTCAAACTAATGAGGAAAAAAATATTTTTTAATTCATTAAAAAACATAATTATTGAAATATAGTCATTGCAGAACATCTGTAGAGTGAGAGTTTGCAGCTGGTGACACCATAGTGGTAGCAACACTGGAACCACATGTTCCTACTAACCATTTTAAAGTCATTATTTTATCATTTGGGTTTTGATTACATGTTTTGTATATAATGGATTTCTAACATTTCTACATTTAGAATTAGAAGTGTTTGAAATACATTATTATAACTAAGCATGTAAACTCAGCACTATTTCTCCATGGCAAAGGATAAAATTCAAGACAACCATTGTGGTGCTGGTAGTAGTGGAGTTTAGAATGTTCAGTGTTAGTGGTATTGGCTGTCTTGGAATGGTTAGGGCTCCTGGTTGCATTGATGTTGCTGGTGGTGTTTGTGGTCTGAGTCTTGTTGATGACATTAGGGGTTTTGCTGTTTCATAGTGTTGTCGATGTAAGCAGTGTTGGTGGTATTAGCAGTGTTGCATAAATTCATAGTATTGATGCTACTGGTGGTGTTAGCAGTGTTGGGTGAATTTAGAGTATTGCTACTGTTGGTGATGTTGGTGATGTTGATGGCTACTTCGTTCAGTTCACCACAGTGAAGCGGTTTATCCTACTATGTCAACCACTAGCCTAAATGAGACCTGCCAGATCGGCTTGGATTTCGAGGCCTTCTGCATGGCTCTTTGAGATGTCATTGACTGCCGTTCATAGGGTTCGTGTGTGTGTTGGTGGGGGCTGCCGTGTCATGCGCCTGTGAGTCAGGTTCTCTCTGGCTCCCGCGCTGCGTGGTTTATCGCTGCGATCGGCACGTTGCTAAGCAACCCCACACTTTTCATTCGACGCGCTGGTATTGGTCCTGGCAGTGGCAGATAAGTGTGGGATTTGATCATAGACTCACTCGGCAGACTTCATGCTTTAATTTTCCCCCCCAATGTCGACGGGCTGTAATAGTTTTAGAGGAGAGTGTAGCTTTGAATAATTAAAGCTGAAAACGTGGGCCCGTTTCGATGCGCACAACACGTCCGCTGTTGCTGGGAGAAGGCAAAGCTGGGCACGAGGGGGTTTCCACTGGGGAGGGTCCCAGGAGCCATGCTGAGGGTGTGTATGTGCGTGAGCCTTAAACTTCGTTCAAGCTGCTCCGTTATTGCCATCCGCTGTGACTGGCAGAGCTGTCAGAGAGACGCACCCGTGTAAATACAAGGCTGAGCGCGCGGGAGAACTTTCCGGAACAAAAGGAGTGCGAGGCTGGAGAAACGCACACAGAGTCACGCCTCGAGCAAACACAATTACACACTGGAGTCTGCACAGATTACACTGCTCAAAAACAGGGGGGTGCTCTTGTTTTCCCGCTACCTCTCTTTCTCTCTCTCTCTCTCCATCAACATCTCTCTCCCTCTCCTCTAGTGAGCCTCGGCTCCCCTGGGATTTATAAATGAGGAGAATGCAAGTGAAATGAGTATGAAGATAAAAGAGGAAAAGCCCACCGAGGCCAGAGGAGCAGAGGCAGTTTAGAGAAGCTTTGTAGCTCAGGTGGAACCACCGAAGAGATAAACTACAGCTCTGGTGCTCTGCAAAGTGTCAGATCAGGGTATATGGAAGGCTCAGGGTCTTTGAAAATGGCTTTGTATTGTGTGTGTGTGTGTATGTATGTATGCCATAATATGTGTGTTAATCTGGCTGGCCAGATGTTGTATAGAATATATATATATATATTGGAAATCTTTGGGAAAAAATAACTGACATCTGCCAGTTTCTGATAAAGGTGTTGTTGATCATATAATATCAATATTGTTGTTCCAAGATAGTACTGGAAAAGGGATATTCCTGAAAGTGAGTCTTGGAACATTATAAAAATATTAGCTATCTTTATAAAGATAAACTGTTAAAATCTACATTTTAACTGAAATAAATGTAGATCAATTTAGACTATGAATATTAGAATAAGTAAAAGAGTTTCTTTGATGTCTAGTGGTGCTTATATTTCTGAGTAGATGAAAACCTTGTTGCATTTGCTAAATGGAATTGAAGTCTTTCGGCACACTTACTGCAACTGTGATCCTTGAAGAGGTTTTTCCTAACCATTTTCTTCTCTGTGTGTGGGTAAAATAAACATGCCATCCAGCCAGATTGTTTTCAACTCTTCAATAGTGGATGCATATTTTGGATATGGGTGTGAAGAAAATGACCAAAAAGGCATTTTCTCCTGTAGTACAGAACATGTTTGAGAATGTTAAGCTGAAACGAATCAGAAACACACAACTTGTCGCAAGAGATACTACCTGTCCTGGGACTGTCACATACTGCATACTGTGTAATTTTCCCTGTTAGGTCACAAATGACTTGATAATTTTCTTATCAGTTTGGTAATCAGTATTAAAGAATAGAAAACACAAAGGACCATATCTGGGGTTGGCTTTGAGATCTACTCTGGAAAAGTGTGCGTGTACTTTGCTGTAGGGGTGAGAAGGGTTTGTTGGGAGCACTCAGGCGGTTTGTGGAGGGGCCTCATCATTCTCCGAGAGCGAAGCGATGGCAATTTTATCTGGATCTCACTAACACAGTTGCAGCAGTGGCTGATACATTATCTCAACACGCACACACTGGAAATGCATCAGATTACATCAGGCTCATGGGAAAGGTACTTTCAGGACAGTGGTTTAGAACCAGTTCTGTGTTTAAAGATTCAACACTTTATTTTCAGCGATGTCAGCATCTGTATTTCTAATGCTTCTGATGGCATGCATCAGAATTCTGAAGCTGCTAGCTTTTAAATGTAACCGTATAAATGCAGAGTAGTTTGGTCGGCAGCATAAGAACATCATGGTCCAGTCAGAAAGTGTTATAACTTTCAGTGTAACACACAACCGTATGAAAAGTCTAAAAGAAAAATGAGAGTGTCTAATGGCAACTGCCATCCAATTAGGTCATCCAATTAAGATAGTTCTGATAAAGTTCTTATACTGATACTCACTATCGACCCCATTCAATCGCTGGATTGAACCTCGAAAAAAAACCCTGAACTATCATGTAAATACTTAACTAAACCATACAAAGAGATTCACAGGTGAGGAAATAAGTAAGATGAGCAGAAAAGATGGTCCCTTCTTAGTGTACCATGTAGGAACTATGTACTATGTGGGCTCCGGCACAAGTAGTGTATAATAATGTCTAACAAATAACCACTGTCAATTCAGTAATGTGTGCAGAATTCAATAATTGACCAATTGTGCACTATAAGGGTGTAGAAACTCAAATTTTAGCTCACTCTAGAGGAGCCATTTCAGATTCAAAGTACATCCAGACAATGTATTATTAACTACTCTGTTGTTGGAGAGAGGAGAAATTATGGTATCATGCTGGTTTTGGTTTTTATCAGACATTCAGGGCTGCGATATCAGTTCAGACATGAAAAAGGAAGATCAAATTACTGCCAAATGTAATAAATCATTCCAGTGCTGTTTGGTGTCTGAAGTTATTTGGTGTCTGTTATTTCTAAAAATGCTCAAAAGTATCCACCATTGAGTACAGAAGTTAAGGACATCTGCAAGCAAACAACAGAAATTATTATAAATTGCCATTAAAAATCAATGCTTAATGTGGAAACCTATTAATAAAAAAAACAGTGCATGTGCTTATGCAGTGTTAAATTAGCACCAAGCTAGTAGTGTGGCATCTCAGCAATACATTTTTGTTTGAAGTCAGCTTTAGTTTACGGATAGACATTTGAAGCTCATAACTGATATAGCTATGTCACGTTTACGGGTGATGGAGAGTTTGCTGATGTAGAATAAAACAAGACCACTGAGTACGGGAGGACATGGGTAGGGGTAACAGTTGACCAGCTGAATAAAGCAGAGGGGTATTTATACACAGCTAGCAGGCTAGTGGGCATTTGCCTTTCAATCAGGAAGTCATGGGTTTGAGTCCTAAGCACCACTGAGGTACCCATGAGTAGGGTAGAGAATTATTCTGTTAACAGATCATATGAAGCATATCTATTAAGTTTTTCATCTGGTTGCATTTTATGAGCACACATTTCAACTATAGACTTTTTAAAAGAGTGATTATAAAGTGACATTCATGGACTTTCTTTAGAGCTTTATGACATTCCTATTCCTATTCTTCAGCCATGATTCAGTTTCACTCGGCCGAAGTGTCCGCTATAAGACTGCACAATGTTCCAGAATGCAGAGCGGCCAACTGTCACATATTGAGCGCTCAATTGACACAGATGTCATGCCACACATGCCTTTTTTCATGCAACTTTTGGTCATTGCTTCTTGTAATGTCCCCAAACCCTCCCCTCCCTGGAAATAAATTTCATTTAAAGATTCACTGATGCATGTGGAGAGCAAACGTTAGCTGGACCCCTTAGAACAGTTTCTGCACAAATTGCTGAAAATATATTAATACACAGTGTATCACAGCTTGCTGCATAAGGGGCTGCGCATCCACAGACTAGTCAGAGTGCCCCTGTTGGCTGCTGTCCTTTGCCTAAAGTGGCTACAGTGGGCACATGAGCATCAGAGCTGGACTATGGGACAAAGGAAGAAGGTGGCCTGGCCCGATGAATCATGTTTTCTTTTAAAGCATGTGGAAGAGAAAGCACCAGGATGCATTATAGAACGATGTCCTACTGGGTGGTAGTAGCCTAATGAGTAAAACCTGTGAACCTGATGATCACAAAGTCACAGGTTTGAACCCGCACCTTCTACCACTGTATCCTTGAGCAAGACACTTAACCCTCAGTTGCTCCAAAGGGACTTTCCCTGTAACTAATGAATGTAAGTCTCTCTGGATAAGAGCGTCAGCCAAATGCCCTCTTTTCTCTTTAAGTGAAGCTGGTGGGGTGTGATGCTCTGGGCAAGGTCTTGCTGGATAACCTTGGGACCTGGCATTCATGATATAACACATACCACCTACCTAGACACTGTTGCAAACTCAATTCAATTTTATTTATATGGTGCTTTTTACAACCAAGCTGTCACAAAGCAGCTTTACAGAGTCCAGGTCCAAGCCCCTAGTGAGTAAGCCAAAGGCGACAGAGGTGAGGAAAAATGGTTCGTATTGTACACCAGAAGTGTTTGCGCTGTTTCTCTCTGCTCTCTAAGTGGAAATTTTAGTTCATGCAGAAAGTATTGGAGTCCTTTGAGTGTCTTTCAAGTGGAGTGAAGGTCCTCTAATGATCAAGGACTACTTAGTTAAACTGTGTGTGATTGTGTGTTTCTCACTCAGCACTGTGACTTTTGCGTTGTTCATTAAAAACTTTGTGTTTTTGCATTCCTAACTCCAGTCTGTGTGTGTCCTTTCGCCTCGGCAGCCATGACACCATCTCTAAAGCTAACAGAGCTGGTTTCACTATGTGTCCAAAGTGGTAAATATTGTTGGCAGAGGAACTGAGAGTCTGTAGTCCATAACCAGCAGGATCAGGAGCAATAATTTCCACCGGAGCTTTAGGCACTGGTTGCACCAACTTGGGAAAGGGTCAGAGTGGAGCCGAAACCAGTCGAGGTGATCATTTTCCATGGTGATCAGCAGCAGTTCCCCTCGGAGAAAACAGAGGAGAGAGTTAGTTCTGTTTAAATTTGGGAGGAGTGCAAGTTAAGACCCCAACATATCTAGATAGAGCAGCCTAGCTCGAAAGGGCACA
The DNA here is from genome assembly GCA_037974425.1 of Phenacogrammus interruptus. Classification (NCBI taxonomy): domain Eukaryota; kingdom Metazoa; phylum Chordata; class Actinopteri; order Characiformes; family Alestidae; genus Phenacogrammus; species Phenacogrammus interruptus. Next base: position 12,922,938 of record JBBPCW010000014.1, on the reverse strand, counting down.
ACAGAGATAATCATAATTCTGGGTACAAGTAAGTAGTCAGCACCTTGAGATCTAAGTGACCACGGAGGTTCATAGTAATAGGGTCATAGAGTTCACAGAGGTAATCAGGTGCAAAGCCATTTAAGTCTTTATAAGTCATTAGTACATCTTGGGCTAATGTGGTCGAATGTCCTGGTGAAGGAGTCGTAGGTGAAGGAAAGCTAATTTAGTAACAGTACTTATATGTGTGCCCCTTCATTGCTCCAGTATTCCCTGATGGAATACTGCCATATTCTTTCAGCAGGATCATGTCTCCTGCCACATTGCAGAAATTGTTCAGGAACGGTTTAGAGGAACATGACAAAGTTACCTACAAACTCCACAGATCTCAATCTAACTGAACATTTGTGATATGAGCTGGACAAACTTATACAATCCATGATCTGAGATCAGTCCTTCAAAGATTCTTTGAGAAAACTAGCTCTGGTATCTTCTGTTACTTGTTAGCTCCCTTAGCCTCATAGCTCCAGAGTAAAATGAAAAAAAGCAAACTTCTGAAACCTGTTATGGCTGATGGATTACATTTGGGGAAAGGGGCCAAAACATCTCTTAAAGAAATATATATATATTTTAACGTCTGTCTCCAGAGTGACACAAGCATGGCATCCTAGCCTGGCAAATCTGCTGCTGATGAAAAATGAATGTATGGCTCTGTACTACCTATGCTTTTGTGGGGGGTGGGGGGGGGTGGGGTGATCTGGGTAAGCATTGTGAGGCTGCTGGAGATATGCTTTCCTCTCCCCTCCTTTCTTCTCTCCTCTGTCCTCCTCACACTCCACACCATGCCTGACAGTCTGACAGTCCCACACAACTACTTTACTGCAGTTTCCAAGCTCTGCATTTTTCAGACTAGTCTCTGCTTGCTAAGCGCACCAAGCAAAGGGTGCAGTAAAACCACTAAATGAGGGCTTCCCTCTGTAATATATGAATTGTATTAATGTCATTATGGCTGTTTAAATCGTAAGCCACAATAAAATAAGATGAGTCATCCTCAGAGAGTTCTTCAAAATCAGGTCATTGTGAAAATGTTGCTGAGTCGCCTGTGCAGGAACAGCAAATTCAGTGAAGTCATGCATGACATGATGAGATTTCATGTTGCAGTCTAATGCTGCTGGGCGTATTCAATTAAACTGGATTAAACTAAATTCCAGAGATGAGCCAAAATTCAATTTACAATTCAGATTTGCCCGTGCACTCTTGAGCGGCTTACTTGTGCTAATGAATTGAACTCGTCTGGTGAACAGAGTTGGTTTTCTGAATGAACTGTGTGAAATGGAATTGTTCCTGACTAGCTTGACCTGTATTATGAAGCCCTGTAAAGCTACATTTGTCAAGTCTACTAAATGAGGTCATAAAAGAAGGCAGCATTCCATTTGAGTGGGTCCAACTTGAAATAATTAACAGTTAAATTAAGGTCAACCCAAATGGCGACTGTTTCCTAGTAAGATGTTTTATATTGCATTGTTTGTAAATTTGACTTTCTCCTGACCTGGTCCACAGCACAGTACTGATTTATGCCTTTTTTGCTAGTATGTTAAAGCAAGGAAGACTAATCCATGCAATGCCGTGGCTCCTCCATTAGAGATAAGTTACACTGCCAAAGCAGACAAGAAAGCAGCCAAATGCCTGATATCAATTCCATAAAAGATGCATTGCTGGGTATATTTATGCCCTAAAACATTGGAGCTTGTATCAAAAGGCCTATAGGAGCATAGGTATAAAAAACACAGTGAGTGCAAGAAACCATCTGCTTGCAAAACTTCTCAATTTAGGGCACACTTACAGTAAGCCCAGATGTCTCGTACCATGCCTCCTTCTGGCTCCTTCCCTGGTCTGTGCTCACATTTATGCATCCCATACTGAACCAGCAGTGTTTTAGGCTTGTTATGACATTGTTTAATGGTTCATTGGTATCATGAGACTGAAGATAGGAGCTTGGGGTAAGGGACTTGCCCCTGTGACTTTAAGCTAATGGGCTCAAATCTCAGGACTGCAAGTGTCACCACTGAGGCTCCCTTGAGCAAGACACCATCACCACACACTGCTCCTCAGGCACTGCTTCACTTGCTGCACACCGCTTCACTTGGTGAATGGGTTAAATGCAGAGAAAGAATTTCACACGGCCAGATTTCTTGTGTGTGGTATCCAACATTTCCTGTTTACTCTCATCTGCCTAAAATTGCACTTCTGCAGTAGACTGAAGTGTTAAATCACTTTTGAGTTTTGTATATGGGCATGGTTAGCGATCATACTAGTTTCATACCATGCCTGAATCCAACTAGCCCACGCCTGGACTGACTTCCTCAAGCCGCCCAGGCACTGGACAGAACAATCACACCAATCTAATAAACTACTCAAGCACAGTACAGATCGCCTAATGTGAGTAAACCCATAGTTGATGCCCAGCTGTAATGTTCTTTCAGATCTGCTTCCAGCTCTCTGGCTTGTCTACCGTGAATAACTCTTAAATAACAATAATTGTTTAATCATTCTACACTATTTACAGCCAACAAAATAATGATAATCTGCTAAAAAGAACAATAAAAGCATGATTTATACTGCAAGTGGACCAGGGCTCATGCACAGCATTTTATCAGATCTATTGAACCAGGCCCCATGCTGAGCAGTCTGTTAATGTGAATAAGAACTTTAGTGCTACCATGCAATGACCCACGGCAGGTGCTGCTGCAGAGCTGCGGTTCTATGTGCCTGATCCCTGATTATCTAAGTTGCACCAGAACATGTATCCCAGCAACACACCTTTAAATGGGATGTAAAGCTGTTTTGCTGCAGGTGAAGAGCGTCAGCTTCCATTCATCAAGCAACAGCATCCATTTATCCATTCAGCTGATTATTTTTGGCTTTTAATAGTCAAATTCAAGTATTTTAATGGAACACGCATACAAGCCAAGACTACATTATGTCCTGCTGTAAAGAGGGTGTCTATTTTTAGTAGAGCCCCTCCATCTGAAGTTACCAGTTGGTTATTTTACAACTGATTATAATTGATTTTAATAATATTTTAAAAGTATCTTATCATTTTTTGTCCAAATGAAATTTTTTGGCCAAGATAATCAAACTGAAACATGGAATTTAAGATTTCAAAATGCGTTGGAACTAGGGCTGTAAAGCGATTAATTAAAATTAACTAGTTAATCGCAAACCTGGGAAAAAATAAATCACGATTAATTGCGATTAATCGCAATTCTATGTCAACCCAATATAAAATATATAATGAACACACTCAGTCATCAATTTTACAAACAAGGCTTTGTTTATTTGTTTTTTTCCCCAACTCTGTCACACTTTTAAAAGCGGTGAGATAAAAACAAAACATACTTTTGAATAGAAAATGCATAACATCTTCAAACCTTAAAGACTCTCTGTGTTAAGACAAAAACGTAGCTTTAAATAACTTGAATTAAAGGACAAAG
>JBBPCW010000014.1:12811578-12823837 GCA_037974425.1 Phenacogrammus interruptus | reverse complement strand
GTGTGTGTGTGTGTGTGTGTGTGTGTGTGTGTGTGTGTGTGTGTGTGTGTGTGTGTGTGTGTGTGTGTGTAGCCAGAATATTAACATTAACAATTACTACTTTCTAGAGGAAGACTCGAGCCATAGCGTAATCTAAAAAGAGGTAAATGTATTTTTAGACTGAAAGACAGTCTGAAGGGAATGGAAGTAGTTGCATCATCCCTGAGAAACTCACTTCTCCTGGCACACACTGGAAGGACTGAGTTCAGTGTCTCATGGTAAATTATGGGAGGTGATTTTTGAGCCTTGTCATATTCTTCACAGCATGGATTACCTTTCACTTATATAGTGCCTTTCACAATCGCAGTGTCGCTTTGCAAAGTTTGCGACAAAACAAAACGAACACAAAAAAACACATTTAAAGAACAAATAAAGAACCATTTGAGTGATCAGTATTGTGCACTATATTGGGACACACCTGTTTGTCAGGGTTTGGGCTAGGCCCCTTACCTCCAGTGAAGAGCTTAATCTTAATGCTCCAGCATACCAAGACATTCTAGACCACACCATGCTTTAAAAACTTTGTTTACACAGTTTAACAAACAACCTTTTCTGTTCTAACATGACTGTCCCACAAAGCAAGCTCCATAAAGACATGGCTGGAGTTCAGTGTGGATTAACTTGACTGGCCCATACAGAGCCCTGACCTCAACCCCTCTCTGGCACCTTTAGGATGAACTGGAACAGAGTTTATGAACCAGACCTTCTCATCCAGCATCAGTCCCTGACCTCATAAATGCTCTACAGAATGAATGGATACAAATTCCCACAGAAACTCTCCAAAGCCTTCCAAGAAGAGTGGAAGCTGGTACAGCTGCAAAGAGGGACTATTAAAGCCTATGAATGCAATGCCATTAAAGTCTCTGTTTGTGTAATGATGAGGCGCCCCAATACTTTTGTCTACATAGTGTAGTATGCGAAAGTGTGTGGTTTGGGACACAGCCTTCAGGAATTCCCTGTAAAGCCTGAGGAGCTGTGAGGTAGGTGATGGGGGACCTGAGGTAAACACCAGAACTCCATATCTTAGTTTTTCTGGACTATTAACAAGGAAGGCCCCCCAAAAAGGTCAAGAGAGGATCAGTGCTGTAATGACTCATATGAAAGTGGCACCGGTTCAAACGGGGGGAGAAAGTGGGCGTGCGGTGGGGGCGGATGACGTCACCCCGAGCCGTAGGACGACTTCGGCAGAGGAGACCTTCAGTTTGGGCTTCACGTCGTGCACACCGTGCTGGGATCATGCAGGTTCGGTTCAGGAGAGGCAGAGAGGCTCGGTAGAACCGGATCCGTCTCCATGGAGGCTCAGCCCGGGTTCACGCGGGAGGAGATCAACAGCACCGTCTGGGAGGTTCCGGACAAGTACGTGCGTCTCAAGCAGATCGGGACTGGAGCCTATGGCACCGTGTGGTGAGTAAGATCCCCTGGCTGCTTATTCTGTAGGAACATCTGCTGCTCAGTTTTTCCTTTTCTAGTTTAAACGCGTCGTCTTGCAGCTGTATTACAAATGCAGCCTTCGAGACTTCCATCTGATTATGCAACACCCTAATTTTGCTACAACACCATTATTTTTGTTATTAAGATTGTTATTATGTGTCTTAGATTCTCCACTGCACCGACTTGCAGTTTCATAACCATTGCGTGACAAATCTGCCATCCTGTTGCACAACAGCCAGAACTTAATTAGCCATTCACTTTTTATCCTTTTTTAAAAATATAGGACCCTTTCCAAAACAGGTTTACCGTCTAACTGCACAGCAGCCTGAATTTCCATGGAGTGTTTATTATCTTTTCTTGCTTTTACGTAAGTATGGCCTTGTTACATGACAGATGCATGATGGATAGATTGCTATCTGACTGCCTAGCAGCAGGAGTTTTTCCATGCATTAGAAGCAAGGCTATTCTGGTTTCCCTCATAGACTTGTTTGGATGGGTTGTATGGAAAGCATCAAGGCCTGGGTAGTGTCTTCCCACGAATGGTGCTGAGACGCTGTGATAAGGTCTTGTTTGGATGTTTGAATGTTTCTCCTGAAGGCCATGTTTGCATGCTTTAGCCCTTAGTCTACTTCTGTGAAATATTTTGAGAAGTTCCCCGCCCGTTTCACTTACTCCCTGGGCTTTTCTGTGCAGCCGACTTCCATGTTCCTCTGGCTTGTTTTGTTTGGACATGCAGCCTGCTATCATGTGCCTTCACTAGGGGCTCAAGTATCTGTGGCAAGAGCAGGCACACTGAAACCATTCTCTTTTTTCTTGTGAAATGCTAGAGGGCTTGGACTATCTGTGGTCTTTGTTATGGTCATACTATTCAGTGGTGAATAACACACATACACAGTGCAAGTGAGTCTCAGGAGTTCAGCCAGTTTCAGTTCTGGTGTGAGGTTTTGTGTCCAAAAAACATATATATGACACAAATGTAACCTTACTGCAGATTACATCCCAACAATTGGTGCTCATACACTTCCTGTTAGGTTGTCGAAACCACTGAAGTTTTGTCTCGAGTCTCGAAAATGTCTCTAAAGGGCTGTGAAGACCATGTTGTTCGCAAGATGAAAACAGCAGTGCAAAAGGTACCCTCTAAACTTTGTCTTATGCATTGCTGGATTTATTGATTGACTGAGGGACCAATGTAGGAAGTTATTACATTGATTCTTAATATGTATAACAACATATAACCAATTGCACCAGCAAAACAGTAGTGCCACATTTAAAGTCATTTTTAACATTTATTCAACGTTTCAACTACTGCACACTTCTGTATCTAAATAAGCAAGTCAGCTTTAGTGAAATATGTTCATTGTATCATCACAAAGATTTAGGGATATACTCAGAAAAATAAATAATTAGTTTCAATAACAGTATCATATTGTCATATCGCCAGATCTACAGTGAAATAGTCTTCAGACCCCACAAATGTACCAAGGTTGGAGATTTTTTGCCTTTTCAACATGAGACAAACTACAAACACCTACACTCTCAGCGCCTTTCAGACAACCATAATTTGCAATTTGACATTTACGCAAGGCTACGCTTCAAATTAAAAGCACATCCTTTGCCAAACTCTAAAAATACACCGTGGCATCCTCATGATACCTTTTTTTATTCATGTTGTAACTGTGTAGTACAAAAGAGTACATATACCGTAGTCCCATGCACTGGAAGAAAAATCCAGTAATGAGTTTACACGTCCTCCACAGGGACCAAATTTAATTGTGGTATTTTTATGCAACTTTTAGTGCACAATTTTTATTTATTTGCTTTTTATTTGTTGTAACATAACAGGAAAATACAGATAAAATGTGCCTTAATATTTGCACAGGCCTCTCAAAATGTCAAATTCAGCTAATGAACAGCAATTGTATATTCAAAAGTGTGTTCTCTGTAGACGATACTTATATATAAAATGTGACCGCATTTTATATTTGAACTTTCTTCAGTACAGTATATATTTTTAGTTAGAAAATCAGCTACATCATTTCAATGGGGCCCTTAACTTTTCCATATATGGGCCCTTAACTTTTCCTGTATAGACTTGCACTTGCATTCACACACAACCTGCCATATAGATGCACTTTTGGTGGTTTCCAGTAATGGTCTTTAGCTCGTTGGCTGCTGCACAGTTAGTCATCCTCTAAACATGCACCAGTGGTCATTTTGTGGCCACAGAGCCCTTTGTGTATTTGATTGATGGACTATTTCAGCCCAGCGGTGTCAAGGATGTGTGTAAAACACTGCTGTGCTTTTTTTTTTTTTTTTAAGACCGCTGTGCTTGACAAAGTCATACCAGTGCCACACATGACTTTGTGTATGTGTGTAGATATATAAAAAATGAACATATACGAGTATGTTTCAGTGCTATTGGGGAAAAAAGATTCCCTGGTAATTTGTTACATTTAGTACCTCTGATAGAAATATATTTTTGTTTTATTACATTTTTTGTTTTATTTAATTCTTCCTCTGGTTCAAAAGGAAGGGGCAGATATATTCTAAAAGTTGTGGTGGGATTGAGTGTTTATCTCACTGGTCTGTGGTGATCTTTTACACCCCTTTTCTCATTTTCAGCTCAACCATCAATGACAAAACCAAAGAGAAAGTGGCCATCAAGAAGCTGCACAGGCCCTTCCAGTCCGAGATCTTTGCAAAGAGGGCCTACCGAGAGCTGAGGCTGCTGAAGCACATGAAACATGAAAATGTATGTCTCCTGTTTGCTCTGTGCTTTCTTTCTTTCACTTTTATTGGAAATCTCCTCAGGCCACAGAATAAGAAGGACACCATCAAGGTCACTACTAGACCAGCAGGTGGTCGAAAAATTCTTAAAGGACCTTCACTACAGTGTCTGCCAGTCTGTGATAATACAAAAAAACTCAGTTTTTAATTTCGACAAGTTGAAGATGAAAAAGTGTACTGAAGCTGAGATTTTGAGTACTAGCAGAGGTCTTAATAATATGTAATAATGGAATTATGCAGGGGTTACTACTACCACTACTACTACTACTATAATAATAATAATTATTATTATTATAATAATAATAATAATAATAATAATAATAATAATAATACCATCTACTAGTATAATCAAAATATTTAATTTGCAAAACCACAAATATGTGTAACTTGTCCTATTATATTATGTTATGTTATATTATATTATATTATATTATAATTATATATTGCATATACTCACAGGGAAATGTACTTAAGGCAATCTTGTCCAGTGTTTAAAGGGTCGCCATATCAACAATTTTTCATTCCTAGCCAGCCAGAGCTCATCTGAAATCCACTTGTTTAATCATTTAATCTCATTCTTCAATGATTAATCAGGTGTTTTCCTGCTTTGTTGGAATGGAAATTTGCTGCCGCACTGGACCTTTATAGTTAGTATAGTTAGTATTTTCACTCCATAGTGCCTCAGAGGGTTTACTGTCTGATCAAGTGGCACCTTAAAAACGATTACGATATAATCATGCATGCTGTTTATGTCCTGTATATTCAAAAATATCTGCATATATCTGCGGAATATTATATCCACCACTGTACAGCTGCCTCCACTATCTGTAGGTGTAGAGAGAAGTTTGTGTACTGATTGATTTAAATGGGTTTACTGGTCCAATCAGACATACACTCAGACCACGAGTCGATCTCTTTCACAGATACAAATACGGGCCCCACAGTGGCACAGTGGGTAGTTGTGCCTCACGCATCCAAGGTTGGGGGTTCAAATCAGAGTCCTGGTCTTGTGTGTGTGTGTGGAGTTTGCATGTTCTCCTCGTTGTGGCGTGGGTTTCCTCCGGGGTCTCTGGTTTCTTCCACAGTCCAAATGCATGCATGTTAGGTGTATTAGGAATTCTAAATTGAACATAGGTTTGTGTGTTGGCTTGTGCCCAGGGTGAGTCCCTGCCTCGCGTATTAATACAAGCACAATTATAGCATATAGTATAATTTAGTATAATTTATAGAATTCTCATTCTTCTCAATTTTTGCATTGCAGTATAGTCTCTCTATGCATTGTTACATCCCTAGTCATCATTAGTGACTATCAGCAAGTAATAATTAGCTTATGAATAAAATGCCAAAATCTTAACTAATATTAGCTCAAAAATTATTTCCGTTTTTGAGGGAATTAACATATTATTGTCAAAAAACTTTTTTAAAAAAAAGGTTTTTTGGTCGCCGAGACTAAGGAGTATACTCATTCATACTTAAAGATATATAAAACTCTTATGAAAGTTTTCGTCTTAATATGAATTCACAAACTACCCAGCTCTATATATTAAAAAAGACTTATTTGAAGACTTTTTGGTGCTGTATAGAACCATTTTCAAACTTCCTGGTTCACTGTTGAATTTAGAACCATAGCCTTTACTAAAGAAACCTTGATCCCTCAGAAGCAAGAAGGGTTTACATGGTTTTATATAGGCTAAAGGAAAAACAGATTTATTAGGTAGCTGGCTATTTTCCATTACCTGCTTGATATCAGCCTGGACTGGTGGTGTCTTGTCTGAGTTCAGGAGCTCAAGACCAATATGTGTGATTCACACCTGTTCTGTCATCATCGGGGAACTCATTCGATGCTCAAGTTGAGACAGGCCCTTTCTGAACAAGAAACAGACTGTCTTTAATAGCCTGGATAATTGGGCTTTGTCATACATTGCTATGAGAAACCCATTGTTTCATGATCATCTAAGTCATTTGTCTGTGATATTTTCCTGGCCTGCAGAGACATATGATAGCTGTTGTGTCTTTACATAATGGTGTAACAATCCACAGTCAGGTGAGCAGTAAAACAGTCAATTAATTTCGTCTAAAAATCCCTCCTCTCTGTCCTTAAATGATACAGGTGATAGGACTGTTGGATGTCTTCACTCCTGCCAACCGCCTGGAAACCTTTCAGGACTTGTGAGTGAAATTAGTTTCCTCATAGCAATAGCATGGCTTTCAGTCTGTAACCGTCAGTTTGATAAATAGCAATAAAAATCTTCTTGAGAATATTAATATTTCAGGATTTAATATTTTAAGATTTCATTGATTTAGGCCAGCAGTAAGCTTTAAATGAATAAGGCCTTTTAGACCAAAACAACACACTGGTTTAAGTTCCTAAAGCGTTAAACATTTTTAATCGAATTGCAAATAAAAAGTTGTTACAATGTTTTGGTTTTTTTTAAATATAAAGTGAGAAATAGGAAGAAATAACATGGAGCCTGCAAGAGTCAGAGCCCGTAGACACAACCACATCTGGTGATCGGGCATGCTAAGATCAGCATTAGGCCTAAAAATATATTCAGGTCTTCTGGGTCAAAATAATTCACCTAGACCTTGATTTACAGAAAATAGTTATAATATTGATCAGAAAAATTCCCCCCAAACCCTTCAGCCCACTAGACCAGTGGGCTCAGACTTTAATTACACACCTCTATGGCTTCAAGGGTTGTTCAGTCAATACTTTTCTGAACCTTTTGCTTTTCAGTATGTTTCTTTACTCCACATTAAACTGCCAAAGTTGAGAAGCTGCACCAAACAGTGTCATATGTCATTAGCTGAGCAATCAGTATTAGGGTGGCTTCTCTATTGTGAGTCACCCATCCTCATAAGAAATGGAGGAACAGCTGTTTTTAGAGCTCTTCTAGACTAGACATGGTGACATTGCGAAAGTAATAGAATTTAGTTTTAGTCAAGTTATACATTTAATAAGTAATACATGTTAGAATGGAATACGTCTGGGATTTTAAGGTGTTAACCAACACTGTTCTTTATTTGACAGTCAGTAGTAAATTCATGCAACAGAAACAACTGGATTTAACAAAAAGGAAAGTTTAACAGGTCTCACTGATTCTCTATTTCAGCTACCTAGTGATGCCATACATGTACACAGACCTGTCCAAGGTTCGAGGGCTGCTCTCAGAAGACCGTGTGCAGTTCCTTGTATATCAGATGCTCTGCGGACTGAAGGTAACTCCACAGAGGCTTTCGCCCAGCTGGCAGGCAAAGGACAATACCAGACTCTTAAATTCCCCTTTTAAATCATAGTGACTCTTAACACATTCACAGTGGAAACATTAATAGTTTTAAACAGTGCTTAAAACCCCCTACAATAATCCCTTGTTTAAATCTGACTGTTAAACATTCATACTTAGCCTGACTAATATTTGTAGACTAACTCTAATGCTTTCTTTTTTTTTATGTCTCTCCACAGTACATTCACAGTGCTGGCATCATTCACAGGGTGAGTGTTTGGCAGTGAATAAACGGCATCTGTCAGTAATCACGATTTCAACACATGGTTGAATTAAAGAAACACACACCAAGTTTTGCTGTTCTTCGCAGTAACCAGCTTTAGTCAGAGTGAAATTATATTCGTGACATTCAAAAGCTGACTGAACCAATATGAGCTGTTGATTCCTCACTATCATAGCAAACTCTCATATATCTGAAATGGTTTCTTCACAGATGCGTATTTATACGTGTGTGTACGCATTTACTATAAGTAATTGTACTTGTTCACAGTATTTATTAATGTGATTGCATTCCAGCTATATACTTCAAAAAGCAATCAAGCTTCCTTGGAAGCACACAGACAACATTTTGTTTCGCTGTACTCATTATGTAATCTCCCCTTAAAAGATCTGCAAAACCAAAGACAGGTCTTTCAGGTAATCTCACCTGCTCCACCTGTGCGTTCTGGTTTCTAAATAAGCAACCTGGCTAGAAAGGCCTGGGTATTATATTCCCAGCTATTCTCAGCAAGTTTATATTCTGTATTGATAATGAGGAAAAGTGAGTGCAGAAAGTTGAACAATGCAGATATCAGCTTAATAGATGGATTTCAATGCTTTGATGCATCATAACCAGGCCATTCCACCTCAGGCATGGCATTTAAGGTAATGCAGTGGGCGGTTTCCTGTAAGGTGTGACCCGATCTTTGCATGTTCAGAACTGTTCTTCACTGCCCTGCTGACTCTGCAAGCTGTATTTAAGCCTGTGTACAAAAAGGAAAGTTTCACAACAATAGATTGAAAAGTGTCGGCTACACACTTTAGTTTAATAGGAATAAGTACTTTATACTAGTTACTGAATAATAAGTGTAGAGTTAAAAGGGTTAACTCCAAAGAAGTTTGTTTTGTACGTGCTGTTCCGTTATGCAGTAGAAGTTTCCAATCCAGTCCTCGAGGAAGTTCTCTAGTTAATCCACACTATTATTTGGTTCTAGGACCCGCACGCTCCAAGTCAACCCTTCGGTTCTTTTAGGTCACTGGAAGCTCAGACAGAGCAAGAATGTAGATTGGCAAGGTGTGGGCTGGAAGCACTCTGCAGCAGAGGCTTCCACCCATTAGAAACAGTTAGAGACTTTTAACTGGAGTAAAACTGACTTACAATATTCATACCGCATTTAAAAATCTATCAAGAGAATTTACTCTGATCATATAATGCTGTAAGTAGTTTATCCAAACCCGAAGTTAAATAATAGCTTGAGAGTAAAACTGCTTGTAATTAGTATAAATTGGAATTTTTTCTTCTGAAATTCAGTATTAAGATTGGTCTCTGAGCTAGTTAAGATATTTTACTTAAGAATGTGTGTGGGTGCTAGAAGGGGGGAACACAATATTATTGGCCAATTTTTCCCTGCTCCTGATCCAGAGTGACAATCAAAGTCGTCTTCCATGTTGCTAGAAGATTACAGGAAATCCTAAGAATTCTGTCTTTAAATGGGATCATTTTAAATGGGATTATGCTTGATGTTACCAGGAATATGAACTAACAAAGGTCTTGGCGCTCCACCCTCTAGTGAATCAGGATGAGAATCACTGTATTGGAACATCTCAGATACAGGAATTTGTTTCTTCATGTTAGGTCCTGCTCATCACTGATGGAGACACAAATCCATGGATATTACTGATGTACCAGAGTGTACACATGTTTGAAAGCCCCTGGTTAATTGACTTACACAGTTACTGTTTATCTGCTTAACCCTTAGAAATCAGAGCATATTAGTAAAAATCTTGATTTCTACAAATAAAAATGGTTGGCTCTCCTACATGCTCAGCGTTTGCTGCTCTTTCCTGAAACTATCCTGAAAGTACTCTCTGTTTTCAGTTTTTTTCTGTTTGCTTCTAAGACCTAAAATAAAAGAAAATTTTTAAAGCCCTAGCGGTTATTATTACTTTGGTTCTACGTGACATAGAGGCACCAAACAAAGCTTAGCATGATGTCTGACACCTCGAGCATCAACACAAACTCCCATATCAGAACTGTTTTGCCATATAATCCCGATTTACTCTTCATTGTGCTTCTGACAGAGATCCATGCCTCTCTTGTTTCAAGGATTAACTTAGATCAAATAAACATGCAAATAAAAACAAACATTTGTTTTTAGTAAAATCAACACAGCATGTAGGGACATTGGATGAATGTTCAAGAAACAAAAAGAGTACAAGTACTCAAACTTAGTATATAAGTAATATTAAGAATTACTATACAAGGAATAAGGACAGGACACATACCACAGTATACATATAATATACAATTATAGATTGCAGATGACATTTGCACCGATTGTTCCTGTCTGTGTGTTTATTAAATAGAAATGTATTATTTGTTAGCAGATGTTTAAAATGTTGCTATCATAAGCTTTCAGAGCCTTTAGACTGGAACCACTTTTAATGAAATTACAGCTATCATCCTGTTAGGGTTTAGTCTATGGGTTTCTACCAGCATTGCACACTGTTGGGGAGTGAATTTCATTCATTGTTCCTGGCAGATTTGCTCCAGCTTGTTCACGTTGGTTGGATTTCCAAGTAGTGCCACAGATTCTTGATTGGATTGAGATTTGGACTCTGGCTTTGTTATTGCAGAACATTCAGCTTTTATTTCTTGAACCACACTTCTCTCCTGCACTACTTTGGTTTTGTTTGTGCTTGAGATTATTGACCTTTAGTGTTTTCAGTTTTTTCTTGCCGTATCGCCACCTTTTTGCACCATATTAAAAAAAATCCTCTTACCCCCATTCCTTCCTTACCTTTGTCTTAACTTCTTACTTTTCTTTGACATGTGTTCAGGTATTGTTTGACAAGTGTTGTTTAGGTGTACCAACCGTGCAGTAACTTGGTGGAATAGCGGACATTGCTTGAAGTTTAGCTTTACAGGGTTAAGAAATAGATGTGGACTACTTGAGCACCGTAAATGTAAAGCCGTCCTTCAATTGACAAGATGATCACAAATGATGCTGCCACCACCATACTTCACTGTTGGAATGGTGTTTTTTTGAGAATTAGAATCAGAAAACTTTATTGATCTCTGAGGAAATTATGACTGCACAGGCAGACAGAAACCAAACAATTTTTAAAAATTCATCCAATAAAAATCTATTGAAAAAACTCTGAAAAACATTTAAGGGAATTTACTAGGTATAAATACCATAGATAAGTAAATACCATAGATAAGTAGCTAAGTTAAATTTACTGATATTCACATGGGCAGGGGTTTGTGACACATATTACATTATACATTTTGGTCAAAAAGCTTTCTGTTTCGTCTGATAGCAGAATTTACTCTGGCGAACTTATGATGTGCTGTCATGTTGTTTTTCTATGGTGACAGCTTTTTTTAGACACCTCCCAGCCAGTGTGTGCAGAGACCTTGATGTTGTTGACTGTTGCACGTTCATGAAAGTGATTCTTGTCTGCTCTGTGGTTTTCTTCTTTTCTTCTTGCTCTGACAATGAGTTTTGAGAGACTTTCTTATTTAGGCAATGTTTGTGTCATATGAAGCAGCTCACAAATGTCCTCAGTCCTAAAACATGGATAGTATATTTTGCCTTTGCCTATTTTGTGCTTGTCATTTTTCTTCTACTGAGGGGGTATTTCATCAAGAAAATGTGATTTTTTAAAACAAATAGTAGATGCTAGTTTTAAGCCAATTGTGTCCTTTTCTATTGAATACTTTGCAAAAAATACATTTTTTTCATGTTTTCTTTTCTTTAAATCGGTTCCTTTGCAGGGTCAGTCTTTTAGAATTAAATGACACCACAAAACATGAAAGTGTAATTGCCAGTAGATTAACATATTTAATTGCGATTAATCTCATGCTTGCCATAGTTCATTTGCAATTAAGCTCACATTTAAGTCTGTTTTTAATACTCTTATCAACATAAAGATGTATGTTTATTAATGACAGTCAATACTTTCAACATTTTTTAATGAGATTCTGATTCTGACTCTGATATGGCGACTGGCGCTGTACAATGGGCTCTGGCTCTAAAGTCCACCGGACACTTGCTGGGTCTGCTGGCTGCAGTTTGTGTGGATGTATGCCGGCAGGCTGCAGGACTAAACACCTGAACATACTGCAGCAGCGTCTCAACAGGACTTGGCAGCGTCTTGGCACTGTGTCAATTGACGCACGCAGCTGTTATAGGTATAGTCAGTTAGTCGCCGTTCTAGTGTTAAAGTCACATTTGGTCTAATGGTCAGGCGTCTTATATGGACAAAAGTAATGGGAGCACTGTACGTATCGGCTGGTTTTCACAAGAGTCAGGCTCAACTTTCGCTTTACTTTGGTAAAAGCACCGTACTTTCAAAATAAAAGGATTTTTTAAAAACCTGCGTTAACGCACGATACAGTAATTGACGACGTTAAGTAAACTTTCCCATCCCTAATATATACATACACTACCGGTCAAAAGTTTTAGAACACCCCAATGTTTCAAGCTTTATTTAATCAAAATTCAAACAGTTCA
>JBBPCW010000014.1:12776588-12789296 GCA_037974425.1 Phenacogrammus interruptus | reverse complement strand
ATCTTTAGCGTTGTCCCTTGAAAAGATATAATAAAATATTTGCAAAAATGTGAGGGGTGTACTCACTTTTGTGAGATACTGTATGTATATATTTTTGTTTAGAACTTTTTCATAGTTTTACACATGTAGGCATCCCTTTTCAGAAAAAAATCACTGTTAGTTAACATTCTGTCAGATATGGATCCACGAATCTGTCTGGTTTTATTCTGAACTCAAAAGCAGTAATGATGGTGAAGTAAGTTCAAAATGGAAACGTCTTTGATTTAAGAAATATAAGAAGCCAGTTTCAGCATTTGAAATTTCAATGCAAGCACATTTTTCAGTGTTTTATACTAAATTTGTATAGATTTAGCTGTTAGCTGTGCTTCTGTTTTACCTCTGTTTGTCTCTCAGCTGTGTAGCATCTTAGAGTGACTGACCTTAACCCCTACATTTTGTTTAAACTTTTCCATATTATTATCTTTTTACTTACTTCTCTTGCGTTAGTCATTTGCAGTGTAGGGGAGGTTTACTTGGATAAGAGAAATTTGCAATAAGACAGCCTAGTAATTTGATTTACTTTAGTGTGGTTTGTGAAGTGTGAATCAACATAGTGTTGGATTGATGGATTCAGAGTTTTTGATAGAATATTTATCACATGTTCCAACTGATCAAGCCTCAAAAATTGTGATGTGTATCCATGTATCAGACAATGTATAGGGATATATTTCCAAATCAAATGCACCTATACAGAACACATTTTATTATACGTGTTAATGCACCTAGAGGAGAAACAACGCTTGGGCTACTTTTTAAAGACCGGACACATGTTGTGAACCCACTAGCCAAAGTTGCAATATAAATAAGATTATTTGCTCTTTATAGGACCAGGCAGTTTCATAATTGTGCCATTATGGTACAGGAGTGCACATGCCTGGCTCATATTTACATCATAAAATTGCAGCACAGAGCAGAAAGAACAAAAATAATACATTGTGGACAAAAAAAATAGCTGGTTCCAGTTTTGGAGTTAAAGTGTGTTAAAGTAGGGACAACAGTAGAACTATCTGGGCACTGGTTCTCTAGGACCACAAATCTCATTCTCTCCAGTCTTGTTTGTTTTCATTGTATCAAATACTTTGTTTTTTTCTCAGACTTCTTTAATTTCTCTTCTCCACAGGTTGAACAAAGTTTCTAAAGGAATAGTCATTCAAAAAAAGAACTATTTTATGCAGAGGTTGCACAATTATTGGTTACTGAAGCGTCAATCTCGCAACGGATTGCCTCTCATTCGCCGTTTACACTCAAATCTGCAGGCCCAGAAGAGTGCAGATCAGGTTTGTGTTTTCAGGAGTTTGTGTCTCGATCTTTGTTACACAATGTTAAGCATGTTAAACTTTTTTGCTTCAGCGTTCTGAAGCCAACAGCTAACATAAGAATGTTTGTTTGGAAACCTGGAGTCACAGTGGCATGAACTTCTTCACGTTCTGTTCATGGATTTTGTGTCTTTTGTGTCTGTGTACAGGCTGAGCCAGACGAAAAGATGAGTGCCGTAAGAGAAGAGCTTAAATACTGGCAGAAGTTGCGTCACGACCTAGAAAGAGCACGGCTTTTGGTAGAGCTTATCCGGAAGAGAGAGAAACTAAAGAGAGAGCAGGTAGACCGTTTTTACTGTATAAAATGAGATGCTAAAGACAATTTTAGCTGTGGAGCTACATCAAATGCTACTGGTGTCTTCTGATCATGATCTAAATTTGTTCAAGTGTTTGGACAGAGTTTTTGTTACAGCTCATCTCACAGTTCTCTCCACACTTCAGCTGACAGTTTCCCATTGTAATACATATCTATTGTATAGCTGTACCAACAGTCTAGAAGATAAATTACTCGATTATACTTTCTCCTCTGCATAATGAGCGTGTTCTTCTGAAACCTTTTGTCTTGCAACATAGTTGGACATGCTTGGACTTAAAATTCTGTTCTGTTCTTCTATTCTAAGTGCTACTCTTTCTCAAGAGAGAGCGATCAATCAGTGTCTTCACAGGATACAGCAGGACTTACTCAAAGTGATTCTGTAGCAGTTGATCGATGTCAGATTTTTATGCAAATAAATGAAGGGCTGTTTTCCCCAGCAGGAAGCGTTAGTCCTGGAGTATACAGGATTTTGAACAATTCTGAACAAGAGTCTGAGTGACACAGCGACTTCCATTCCATTTTTTTATTTGCAAAATGCTTTACAATAAAATAATTGAAAATGTATGTCCTTCAGAGGAACACTTTCCTGGACAGAGATTAAACCAAGTCATTGACTACACTTTCAAGAAAAGCCAGAAGTCATCAGTGGACTTCAGTGCAGGATAATCTTAGCAGTACTACTCTTATTTGGGTTTCTGTGGGCCTAATTGTAGAAAACTACATACACTATGTAGTTACTGAGCCATGTTTTAAACTATTTCTCATGTTATTAAAGTATGTTTTTGTGAAATGTGACATGTGACATGCATAACAGCAAAAAAGACACCACAAAGTATTTGTGTGAAATTTGTTTAATTTTAAAAGTATTTACTGACAGAATTTTTAAATGTTAGTGAATCAGTGGATGGTTTTGTAAATCTCTCCCCATTCAAGTAGATAGAAGCCTGATTTTGCATGACTGGAAGTAGCTTCCTGAAGATGGACAGAATTACCTATGACCATTTTGACTGTGCCCCACTTTGTATCCTACAGGTGAAGGTGCATCAGGCAGTGATGGAGCTGCAGCTGACTCCTGCTCTGATGCTGCAGCGTTCCACCCTGGATCAGCTGCAGGAAAAAGACACAGCGCAGATCTTTGCACAGCCTGTCAATATCAAAGAGGTAAGAACCACATATATGAGCAGGTCCTGCATCCATATTCAGTGCCAAGTGCTCTTTGGTTGTATGAATTACAGTATGAATTGAAGTATAATCAGGGAATGGCACTCATAAAGTCATCTTGGCACTGTACTCCAGCACAGTTAAACCAGCACTATAAAGGGGTCATTGACATGGCCATTCCAACACAAATGAACTCCACAGTTACTCCATAGTGTTCTTCAAAGCACCATCGGCTGAGTTTTGGTTGAATGACAGCTATGTATGCGCATCTCACCATTTTGGACAAATGAGGTTGCATGCTTTTGTCATGATCTGTTTTTCTTTTCCCATTTTCCCTTTTTATATTCCGTCCCCATCAGTCTGGTACAGGTTAACAAATTACTATATTCATTTTACTTGTAAGGCTTTGTCTCTGAACACTTTTTTCATGTGTCCTTGAAATTCTTGATATTTTTTAAGCTTCATGTTAGTAAAGAGGCTCTGCTGTTTACATGTGTTTCCCATCATGTGTGTCTTTGTTTCATGCACAATGTGTCTTGAGAGTGCAATGATTACATGGGTGTCTAAGAGACTGAAGCAGAATGAGGCAGGTTCACCAGCAACTTGCAAGCAAAAAATCTTATGTTAAGATGTAACATGTTACATGTTAGGGTAATTACCCTTGATCCATGTCTGAAACTGTGCTTTATTGGGTTCTTGGATTTGGTGTGGGAGCCTTGGTTTTAGCAACCCGTGACTTGGTCAAGATGCAACTAAAGCTTATCACTTGTATCTTGTGGTTAAACCCTCTGCGGTCTGTCTGTGGTCCTTAAGCTGGTCCCTGACACAAAAAAAAAGTTTCTGGCTTACCCCACCTTTTTTTCTTCAAGAAGTTTGCAATTGCTTGCCAGTGCAATTTGTTTTGTTTGGCCATGACTTTAAAATGTTTGATTTTTGAGTCCTATGCCGAGAGAATGCCACATTTACAATCGACTCCAGAGCTTACATTTCTTGCACAGTAACAATATGAAACAAATGATTTTTGCCCCTGAAATTGGTTGACCAAAAATGTATGGTTTGACCAAGCTGACATTATTCACTTTATATCTGAAGTAAAAAAAAAATTACAGAGCCAAATGTCCCCAACCAAACCAAATCAGCACTCTCCAGTTACTTGGAGACTTTGAGGTTCTATTCAAGGTACAGGGAAATAAGTTTGAAACAGACATTTGATGTGTCTGTTTTTCATCATTTCAACAACTGATGATCACAATGAATCAGCAGTGTAATGACTGAGAATGAGTCCTTTCACACATCACAGTAACAGCCCAGGGGACCGTGTCTAATTAATGTAACAGAGCCTCTTTTGTGATGCTAATACTTTTTGTTCATATTTACCTTCACTAATTTCAATTTGAAAGTCACAATTAAATTAGCATTCTACAGAGAATGATCGTTATCTCATCTCTCTATTTCTCTGCTCCTGCCTCCTAATTACACTCTCTTTTTGTATTAGGTACCAGATTACCTGGAGTTCGTCTCTCAGCCCATGGACTTCTCCACCATGAGGTCCAAACTGGAGGCACACAAGTACCGCACACTCTCAGACCTGGAGACAGATTTCAACCTCATGATCTCCAACTGTCTTCTCTACAACACTAAAGACACTGTGTTTCATCGGGCCGCAGTTCGTATGCGGGATCTAGGGGGTGCTATCCTGCGGCAGGCACATAGCAAGGCTCAGAACACGGGGCTGGACCCAGATACAGGCATGCACCTCCCAGAGTCCCCGCACAAGAATGACTACTACCGGTGCACACTGGAGGATGGTGAGTAACAGTGGGTAACAGGCAAACTGGATATGAATTCAAAACTAGTAGCATTTTACTTACAAGTATGTGTAATAATAGTAAACTAGACACTACATCAATGTTTTGCTCAACAGTGGCGAATAGCGGTGGTGTTTTAATCTATTTTCCTAAATGTTATATTTGACAAATATGTAGAAATTGTGACCTTTATGTGAAGTTGTCAGAAAAGGCAGCTGTGAATTCACTGATCTTTGTGCATGTCTGACGGCTTGCTTGTGTGTATTGTACAGTGGACACACTGCTGGACCCAGAGAACAGATTGCACATGTCAGCAGAGGATCAGCTGAAGGAACTACTGGATAAGTTGGATGTGGTGACGTCAATGCGTTCGAGTGGGGCCCGAACCCGCCGCATACGACTGCTGCGCAAAGAGATCAACAACGTCCGCTACCGCCGCAATTCACACCTCTCCAATGGAGATGTCAAAGAGGAGGATGAAGATGAAGATGAGGATGAGGAAGACAAGGAGATGGACACTGAAAACAACTTGTCTTCATCCTCTGACAAAGGTAAAAAAAATTAGATACTTTTCAAAAACGTTTTCAAAACCCTATGCAATGCCATTGGTGTTTATTTGTACAATATGTATAAAGTTTTACATAATTTTATGTCACCATCAAGCATATCACTGCTAGCATAAATTAATCTTATAACTTTTTCACCCCCATTTTCCAGATGTCCTTTAAATTGTGTGAACGTGTTAAGATGACTTGACCAATGCAGTTTTTCAAAAAAACATTTTGAATATCTTTTCAATTTCTAAAATATTTTGTTTTTTAGATGATTGTAAATCTACACCTCCCCCAACCCTGGAGCCCTCGGGCCTGGCCTTATCCCCTCCTCCTGGGGACACCCCCCAGGATCCCCCCACCCTCCGGCCAATGACGGCTGACCCAAAGACTACTTCAGCCTGCCCCTCTGAAGCCCTCAAACTGAGCAGTGAGAGACAGAATGCAGAGGCAGAGGCAGATGTGGCACTTCAGAACACGGCACAGGACAGTCCCCCAGTTTTGTCGCCCAGTGAGGGAAAGCTGCTAAACGGTGTTTCAGCCACCCAATCTCCCACCCGGCCCATATCTGGAGGAGTGGGCCGTCGCACGTCTGTCCTCTTCAGAAAAGCGAAAAACGGAGCCAAGCTACAGCGCGAGAGAGACAATCAGCTGCAGAACGGGAGCAGTGGGGAGAGCAAAGCGCCTCCACTGTCTCTCCCCTGCAGCAACAACCTCACCCCCATCACCACCACCATTATGCCTCTAACCACAAACTCAGAGACAACAGCTCAGACATTGCAACCATCAACACCCCCGCCTGTGCTCTCACCAGCCAATCAGAGAGACCGCAGCCTCAGTGCTAGTCCCGAGCGAGAACAGGAGAAGACCCCACCTCGTTTTGTAGACTCTGGTAAAGCCTACTTCAGTTAGAGCTACCTAGTATTGAAATTACTTATTCACACTACTGAAATTAGTGTGCACATCCAGATAAAGATCTTCTGATATCTTATGATTGCAAAACAACAAACGCTGCCTGTAGAAATAGATTTAGAATATTTTTTCTCCTTTTTTTTCTGAATTATTTTTGCTCTCGTTTGGCATCTTAAGAGAGTTTTCTTCAAAAATGTATATGAACACAACAGATTTCATGTGTATGTCATGAGTTATGATTTGAGTGTTATGCCTTTAAGCCTGTCTTATTTGTGTTCACAGCTCTTACGAACGGATTCAAAAAGCACAAAGAAGGCAGTTCAGACTCTGAGAGCAGCCCCTCACCAATTCTGAAGAAAGAAATGTAATAGTTCATTGCTCACGCTTTTCCATTTTATTTGGTTTAAGTTGCAAAGAGTTACTAATAGAATGTGTTTTGTTTTCAGTATCCTACCACCAAAAAAAAGTCTGGGGAAACCGGCATTGTCCAAAGTGCCATTCTTAGAGACTGTTAATGGAGATTCTGATTACACTGGTCCAGGTAAGAGAAATAACTGCTAACGTTAAACTTTAAAGGCTAAACTTTCCTAATTAGTTATACGTTCAGCTATATGCTCCTGCATGCATGTGCTATTGACTGGTAAATAAAGAACAATGCTGATGATTTTTTAATTAATTCTCTGTGTGATTTCTCTATTGGATGTGAGTTGGTTTTGACAATATTTGCCTAATCTGAAATCAAAAGATCTCTTAAATCTACCAAAAGGTTGCTCTTTAGTGCCTGTAGGCTTTGCAAAAGATCAGTTCCACAAGTTCACACGAGTGACGTGAGCTTTTGGGAGCAGCTTTTTTTATGGAACTGCTCCATTTCTCCCTTTTTTGGCTAGTCTAACTCTGTCAATAAAAGCTAGCATTGCTTTAATAATTTTCGTAGTCACCTAGCCAAAGTACTGTACTTTAGTGAATATCATAATGTATGGTTAAGTTGGCAAATTCTGCTTGCGCTGGCCACTAACATTTACCACTGTGAGTACTGTGTGACCAGACATCCTATTTTCCCCAGACATGTCCTCTTTTTGAAACCTGGAAATTGCGTCCGGGTGGAGTTTTAGAATTCGTCACTTCATGGGCATCTCTCCTGAACTAGTTACTATGCCACACGCCATTCACTTCCACTTGCGGTAGTGGATCCACGCTAGTGGTGTCCTCTTTTTCACAAGCTCAAATCTGGTCACCCTAGTGGTCACTACCTGTTTATTCCTTTTTTTCTCAACTTTATTCCTGTTTTTCTGCCGTTTAAATCATGGCTCTGGATTTGTTTCTGTCTTTAGTTAGTGATCAAATCACAAATCTGTTGTATCATTTAAAATATTTAAAATGCTTGTTGTTGACATTGTATTGTGATCTTTGCATTATTGTTTTATGTGTGTTGTATTCTTTTCTCAGTGGATATGCTCTCTATAGAGAGTGATGCTGAACTTGAGCCTCTGGACCTGGTGTGGGCAAAGTGTAGAGGTTACCCATCCTACCCTGCTCTGGTGAGACAGAATATTCTAAAACCCTGCAAACACTGTAATACTTCCTCTCCTTTATACACCAGTAACATCATATGACTGTATAAACATGGCTGTTTGAGAAAGGTTACAGACATTTAGGCAACGTTACAGTGTCCTATTTTGTGTGACGGCCAGTGGCATAGTGGTTAGGGAACTGTCCTTGTGAACAGAAGGTTGTGGGTTTGAATCCCAGGACTGCTATTGGGACCACTAGGGTATCCTTTAATAAGGTACCAACCCCACACACTGCTTCCTGGGCGCTGTCTCCCTGCTGCTTCACTTGGTGAATGGGTTAAATGCAAAGAAAGTATTTCACACTGTTCACACTGTGTGCTGTTGTGTGACTTTGAGTGGTCACTTTACGTTATGAACACTTAAAAGCTTTTCTTTCAGCGAATAATTCGCCTGCTTTCCTTGACATCATTATAACAGATTTGACAGATATCTATTGCAGTAAATTACAGTTTATTTTGGTGTCAATACTAATGATGCACATCCAGTGCCAGGTACCCTTATGGCAACATTAGTGTTAATACTGCTGTGGCTAGATTCCCATGCCTAGATTAAGTTTAAACCTAAGATAAACTAGATTTTGGTGAAACACTATTGGCATCGCAATATAATCCTTGTCCAAAAAACAAGCAGCATGTTCTTAGCAATACTCTGTTCTTTTTATCCTAAGGCTAGGCTTGCTCTTGTCTTAAACAGAGTACTTATAAATCTTTATTTTTTTGTCTGTGTTAGATTATAGATCCGGAAATGCCAGAGGAGGGTCTGCTGCATAATGGAGTGCCTATCCCTGTTCCCCCTGTGGATGTGCTGCGGCTTGGAGAGCAGAGGCAAGAGGAGGCCGGCGAAAAACTCTTCCTTGTCCTCTTCTTTGACAACAAGCGCACTTGGTGAGAGCAGTGCACATGAAACCTTTGCCCACAAGAATAGATGTTTCTGGAAAGAAACAGAAATATCAAATGTTGGAATATTTTAAGTCTGAAACAGGCAGTTGTGCTTTTACATAAAATACATTCACAAGCGCAGGTGACCCTTTGAGTCACTAGTAACCAGTAATCAGTCTCATACTAAAGCCGCTGACCGTAGTGCCGCACAAATATTGGTTAGTATGTGAACTGTGAGCTCCAAGCTTAATGCTCGAGTGTTACGTGGTGAAAAGCATTTAACCAGAATGGCCAGCAGACGGGGCTGAAGCTCTTATCAAAAGTCAGCTGCAAGCAGCTCAGTGTGTCTTATTTTTTG
Source organism: Phenacogrammus interruptus (assembly GCA_037974425.1). Lineage (NCBI taxonomy): Eukaryota > Metazoa > Chordata > Actinopteri > Characiformes > Alestidae > Phenacogrammus > Phenacogrammus interruptus. The sequence goes on along the minus strand of JBBPCW010000014.1, from coordinate 12,780,386 downwards.
CCAGTAAATGTACAATTTGGTAATGATGTTAAATGCAAACGATGTTCAGCATTGAATGACCCTGGAATTCTTTTCAACCTTTTTTCAACATCCTGGTTATGTTGAAAGACTGGAAATACCTGATGACCCCTGCTTACGTCACTTATGTAAAAGTAGAAGTATGTTTACAAAATAAAAAAGGAACCTGGGAGGGAAGTGATGTGTTGCTGTAGTAGATTGAGTGCGAACTTGAATATAAATATGAATATTTGTAATAAAATTTCTTTATTTTGTATGTTTAGAATCAGGTTCAGTGTTAAAGTGCTTGCCGACCCTGTGTACATAAAAAAAACAGTTGTCAAGCTAAAATCCAGATGTCTTTCTCACTTTTTTATCCAGTAGATGTTGCAGTAGGCTGTGAGAATTTGAATAACCCTGTACATGTCAAAATCAAATAAGGATTGTATTATTAATCTACATGTTTGTAAAGTCACTCGTGATGCTTTTTAACACAGCATCAGAAAATGAGTTTGCCATAAACTCCACTAATTACTATGTTCTTGGTGCTGCAGGCAGTGGTTACCACGGGAGAAGCTGCTGCCGCTGGGCATGGACGACACAGTGGACAAACTGCGTCTAATGGAGGGCCGTAAGACCAGCATTCGGAAGTCTGTGCAGGTGGCTTACGACCGAGCCATGATCCACCTCAGCCGAGTACGAGGGGACCATGGCTTTGTCGGTTCCAACTTCATTTAAGGTCCTCCTGTTGCCAGCACATGTGTATACCTGTGCTTATCACTACTAATCAGATACCACTTACACAGAGAGCTGTGTCGTGAAAACACTCCCTCTACTGAATGTGTTGGGTACTATTAGAGGATGAAGTCACTAAGCGACACTGCAAATGGTGCGCTGCATGTCTTAGCAGGGATCCAGCTAGTTTCTCAGATACAATGAGAAAGCAGTGAATCTCTTGCACCATCATTTCCTTCCCGCGTGTAGGAGTGGCAGCCATGAATCTGATGTTTATTTGAGTTTTTAAAATCCCATTCCAGGTTAGGGATGGGTTACAATGATATGCTTTTAATGAACCCAAGCATGGGTGTGTGATTTTTAAACTAGTGTCACTTTAAACCTAGTGGGTTCGTGTCCTTCCAAAGGCTCATTGTCAGATAAAGGTAGAGCGGTATCTGTTTTCTGACAATGATTCAGTTAATACGAATGAGTCAGTGAATCGACTAGCGAGTGTGTACAAAGGTATGAATGAATCACTGCCATTTTCTTACGATAGCTTTTTACTTTTTAAACGTTTTACAAACCACTTCTTGTATATTGTAAAGACACTCGTGTATATAATACATTTTTTGTCATACAGTATCTAATTTAATTTGAGTCTTGTTTATGTGAATTCATTTGCGAGGATGTATGAAGAAATTAGATCACTTCTGTACATATTTGTAAAAAACAAATCAAATCACTGACTTACCGCAAAATGTATTCTGCTTGTTTTCGGTGTCGGACAGTGTGAGTACATACGTACATATGTTAGGCATATACATACAGTTTATGTATGATTCACAGCCAGTTGTCTGTGGTTAAATATATATCATTTTTGATACACAGAAATGTAATTTATTTATGGACCGCAAAGACATAGAGATAATTAAATTATATATTGGTTGAAGAATTGAATCAAATATCTTATTTAAGAGAAACTATTGAATAGGGTTTAAGAGAGGATGGGCTTTGTAACTTTATGGGTTAGTTATTGTTAAGCTTTTAAGATGAATTGCTGTAGGGAGGATGTTTTGTTAGACAGTAAAATCATTGTTTTTCTGTTTTTGCATCATGGAGCACAGAGCCTTGTATTTATTGTAGAAACTTGTCTAGTACCTGTTTATAATATGGAGCTGAAAAATTTTAAGCTTGTACAAACTGCAGATTTTACCTACTCGCCAAATAACCTGTCTCAAACAGTATTTTCTCATGTGGGGGAAATAAATGTTCTATTGAATCTCTTAATGCTGTTGCACTTCCTCTGTCTTTTAGAAAGAAAGTTCATTTTACTAGTAACTCACAAGTCTGTCTAAGCATCAAGTTTTGTCCTCTTGCTTTGTTAAAGTCGAAGCTGTTCAGCCTTTTCTTTTTAGCTCCAGAATTTGAGGCCAAAATCAGAACCTAACTTTTAACTAGTCTAATGCATGACTCTGTTTTCAGTACTTTTTTGGCAACTTCCTCCGTCATTGCTGAACACGAATATGACCATGAAATATTTTTATCGGCTCTGGTTTTAAACATATTTCATATAGTTCATTTTCTATGTTTCATCGTGTAAATCTATCCAGTAGAACTGTAACAACGTCCTAAATAAGCCTAGAATGATGTAATATTGCATTACATTGCTAATGCCATCATGCACACGTCATTTATTGTATCATTTTCTCATGCAGTGCAGTACTTCTGATGCAATCAAGATATTGCAACAATGGATAACAATGGATCTTGTTTTTACAGGTATTAAACGTAGGCCCATTACTATTGTATATGTAAACAGCAATTACTGCATAATAAAAAAAAAACTAGAGCCAATTTTGCATTTTGACTGTCATATTCAGGCTGAGCACATACAAATGGATAAGAAATGACATTTTATTTCAGTAACATGACTTTTGTAAAAAATTGTTGACTAGTGTAACCAAAATGTCCAAGGTTTAGAATGAGCTAAAGTGATAGAAGCACTACAAATGCACCTCAAACTCTCTAATGGACTACAGTAAGCAATACACAACGTATTACATATCACACAATGTGAGTATGTGCTTTTTCGGAAAAGATTCGTTATAGAATTAGATTCTTTGCTTGTCCCTCCAATATCCGTTGTGGCATTTTGTGCTGATAAACACCAATGCTCATTGGTTTAAAATATGCTATCTTTAATGAGGTGTTTAAGCATTTAGTGAAGCCTAAATGAAATAGTATCAATGTAACCATACATTCTGTTTACGAAGGCAGTAGAGAATCCACTTCATGGTTGAAAGGCACTGGGCAGCAGTTAGGTGTAATTACCACGAGAACACTTTTGTACTACTCAGAACATGAAGGGTGTGGAATGGATGATTCGCGATTCTTTCTCCTGTGTGAAATTCCTGCAGTATTAACCTTGTGCTCACACTGGGAACAGGGACATGTTCAGTTTCTAGGAATGTCATGTATAGATGGAATATGACAGTACTGTATGGCACATGTAGGGGTTGATAGTCATAACAGTGATGGCCTGTCCTCTCTTTGCTGCTGTACTCTTCTGGGAAGACTACACTATGATTGGAACATTGCTCGTGTTCAGACATATGAATTAGGATGAATAGTTCTAGAACATGAGGAGTGGAATCATTATAGCAGCTGGAGACATTAAAGTCCCTGTTGGTGCAATGGTCAAGCGTCCCAATACTTTTTGTTCATATAATAGACAAAGAAATGAGGCACCCGACCCCTCGAAAACCAGTTGAGACATAGAGCTGCGTGCACCCTTAAGCACAAAAAAGCACAAAGTTATCAGAATGAAGTAAATAAATACGTTAACACTTTAACATGCCCATACATTATTAAAACAGATTATTCTGGCCTTATTTTGTTAGAGGTGTTTGGACAGAAGTAGTAGTGGCCTACGAAGAAGTCTAATTGTCTCAGCCCTGGTCCAGGTGGTCTCCAGCTTTGCACATTGATGTGTTTTCAGTGCTCCCACATAGGGATGTGCGGTATACCGGTACTGTGAAAATACTGGTATTTATTATTTTTCAAACGGTACAATATCAAAAGTTT
>JBBPCW010000014.1:12761568-12771861 GCA_037974425.1 Phenacogrammus interruptus | reverse complement strand
GCGCCCGGGGAGCAGTGTGTGGGACGGTACCTTGCTCAGGGTACCTCAGCGGTGCCTAGCGGTCTTGGGAATCGAACACGGACTTTCTGGTCGCAGGGCGAATGCCCTAACCACTAGGCTACCAACTGCAGTATTGACAGATCTCCTCTGGCATATTTTACTTCTCATTTAAAATGTCTTGTAAGACTATAGAACTGCCAAGATGATGCAAATACTTTCCTATGAGGACTCTGTCTTTGTGCGAATTATAGCTGGTTTCCTTAGCACTCTTAAATCTCATTTAACGTACAAAATCCCCTCCAGCACTAAAGGGCACATTCTTGTAACTTTTACCCCCTTTGAGGTCCACATTGTGTGTATCAAAAACAGCCATGATGCATTTTTACATACTTTGCAACCTCTCCTTGGCCCTTAGAATTAAACAGGCTGATGTTGTTACTGTATCTTTAATCTTTCTATATGCAAATTCCCTCTTTAACTCCTATATGTCAATTACCACCTTAAAGCTGCATAGGCTATTTATATGTAAATGCGCTCACAGCTGTGATATAACAGCTATGAGTAATTCAAAACAGCCTGTTTTTACACACTTTAGTTTCTATGTATAGACCGGGGAATTACTGGTATATTTTTAGGCACAACACTAGTACATGAAATACCTCATTAAATAGTGAAAATTAATGAGCTCTTTAAAGCAACAATATGGAAACTCCCATCTGCGCAGTTATGTAACATTTCTAGGGTTCCGTTTTAAAGTAAAGTGGCCCCATATAGTCACATGTGACTACACCACAGCACAGTATACTGTGTGAAATTCCCTCTTTGCATTTAACCCATTCACCAAGTAAAGCAGTGAGCTATCACTAACAGGGGGCGCCTGGAATGCAGTGTGTTGGAATGGTACCTTGCTCAAGGGTACCTCAGTGGTGCCACTAGCAGTCCTGGGATTCAAACCCATGATATTCTGATCACAAGGGTAATTCCCTAACCCTAACCACCAGACCATGTGCTGCTAGGATTAATCCTAGGCTCATGACTAGACTAAGCTTTATTAATACACAATCACATCCACAACCTAGTTATACATTTCTGTAATCGAGCTCACCTGGTATAACACAGTTTATGGAAGATTTTTTGATTATATTAAAGTGCAGTGTTATCTGTTCACCTTTTAATGGATTAAATGTCGGTCAGTTACCTGTATTCAGCATGACCTCATGGCTGCTGTTGGCCTTAGACTGTAATGTTTTCACCCAGTTGTGGGAGGATACAGTGGATACACCCCCAGGATACACAGCTGAAAGGAAAAAAAATCAAGCTTACTGATACTGAGCAACAAATGTTTTTTCACTGCATGTTGTTTATTTACCTAGGAGCTCGATGAACAAGACCATGATCAATACGACTCTACCTGCGCTAGAAGTGGACGGATTCTGAGCGAACTGTTGAGCCGAGAGCAGGAACATGACCTCCACAGTGGAGCTAGCGAGAAGAACGCTCTGGTCAGCGCTGTCCAAGAGGTCAAATCCTAAACAGTAAACAACAAACACGGGTCAGGCCACCACTTCAGACGAGGCAACATCTGTCACTTGTTCTGTATGTGAAAGAGGAGTTGTCTAACCCGGTATGCTTTTAGAAAACTGTAGAAGCCTTTCTGTCTGCAGAGGTGTCAAGTCCTCTAGACGATCTCCACCCGCCTCTAACCCTGACCACTGGGGCACCTGAGAAACACAATCAACACATGAGTGTCGTGCAGACATAGAAATTACATCAAGTCTACTTCACATTCAGTATAATCTACTTAAAATGGCAAACTAACATCTTCACCTCAGCAGTTTAACACTAATATACACCTCCAGACACAACCGTCTGTTGTGTGACCTTTAGATGTTTACTGACATCAAAGCGGTTTATCCACACAATGATTGATTGCTTGTTTATGAGTCTACACTTCAGTTTCTCACTTTAAAAACTACAGAGGGGGTTTGCCTGACAACAGCCTGCATGTCCTTCTACACCGTGAAAAAATAGGGAATACCCTTGTGTTTTATGTCTAAATCTTATTGCACAGATATCATGAAACAATATCCCGGGCATCAGACAGTGTATTAGTATCTGATTCCTAACTTTGTAATACAGTGATAGGAACCAGGGATTGCTATATCGACAACAACAGGTATGTCCACTATGACTGAATTAAGAAAATATATGTTTATGCCCAAAGCTTATCTCACCAACTGTTAAACATCTCAGGCATCAGACAATATATTTGTAACAATTTAGTGTTAATAGATTTTTGTGAGAGTTTAGACGTTTCTGACGTTTGGTTCCTGTCGGTTCCTATGATCCCATCAGATCACTTGTTTACATCTTAATGACTGACATTAAAATACACAGAATATTTAAAGAAAATGGTGGAGAACCAAATGAGTTTAGCAGCAAATGCATGCACACACCCGGCAGTGCATGCTGTCTTGAGCTCTGTATCGACGATAGGCTTCTACAATTCTGTTCAGAACACATTTCTGCTCCCGGGACAACCCGACTGACACCTGAAACATACAGGAATTTACATTCGTATTTACATTTCATTTTCCTAGGTACTTTGGTGAGAGCGCCATGTTTACAGAATATGGAAATAAACACTGCTCTGACAATTTGAATTGAAAACTGAAATTTGCAAAGATAAATATGCACAGACATTTATATATTTATATAATAAAATCGGAGACCTCTGCAATTTATTTTGAAATCAGCATCTCTATAAGTATGACAACCTTTCCATGCCAGTCTGTTGAATTCCTACACAAGCACCTCATTCTGCTTTATGAGGTACTGATTAGTGATCACCTGAATCACATCTCATTTACTGAGGAAAAGTATAAAAACACTGCTGTAATCGACACTCTACTCTTACAATGCAACCAGTTGGATGGCAAAACACTACTAGAAGTAATAAAAGGTCATTATTGCCTTTTTGTTTAAGAATGTTTTCTTGGAATTATTCAGGTTCTGTAAACACATTTCACTTATTTTGATGTTTGTCATTTCCTTAAAAAATATGCTTTAAAGAACAATATTTTTATTTGGAAATATCATCAGCAGTTTTTAAAAACTGTTCAGTTCAATACTTGCATCTATAAAAGATAAAGCCTGAGAACCTAAATATTTAGCTGAGATCTCTTATTTTTATCCAAAGACTTATATACAAAAAAAAGTTAAGATGCTAAAAAAAAATGTCATTGTCCACGTTGTACTGTTATGTCTCCGTCAGAACAGGTTAGGAGTGAGAGTAGCTGACAGGGGTTCAGTTTTTTTGGGTGTACCTGTGCTGGTGTGGACAGTCTGCTGGTCGAGGAGACGTTTCTGCTCTCTGAGTTCTCCTCATCCTCGGCGGTCAGTTGGGACAGCGAGTCTCCTCTGTGCTTGGCTCCCTTCCGCAACCTCTTCGACTGGCACTGCACCTCAGTTAGCAGGCCTTAGAGAGAAAAGACTTGATGTGGGACAGGGTTTTGTATTCCACATTCTAGTGAAAATAAGAAGGATGAATAGTGAGTAGTCAAAGTTTCCATCTTTTGCTTTGCACTGAGGCTATTAGGCTAATGTAGCTAACAAGTAATGGAAGCTTATGCTCCACCAATTAGCGGTGTGTAACACTGTATAACATAGCAAAAGGACTTTAATCAGTGTATATGGATAACAGTGTACCAACAGTGTCAGAAACCACTATTTGAAATTGCAGTTCGAGGCCAAACAGTCACTTTAAAAACACCTCAAGAGATCCCAGCCACAACAATGTTCATCCAGTAACCTAGAACAAATCACACCCTAGTCTAAAGGGAACATTTAGCTTTTACCCTGTTCAGACAAACCTGGCTCAATGCACTATATTATCTAAAACCTCCTATAAGCTGATTTAAGAGTCTTACAGCAGGAAATTCTGCAGTGTTGCGGCCCTCAGTTACTGTACTGAGACACTTCTGCAGTAGACAGACATTGTTCTTACACTCGGCTAGCATTCCCACAGCTCTGCATTTGCGCAGGCGGCAGTCCTGGCACTTGCGCCGCATGTACATGTCCATCTCGCAGCCTCCGCCGCTCTTGCAGCGGTACACGGCCTTCTTTGTCACACTGCGCCTGAAGAATCCTTTGGTGAACATAAGAATGGAGTGTTAGCTTCTTTCAGCAGCAGTGAAAATTTCTCCAAAAGAATCAGTAGATCTTAGAGTAAATAGCGCACTTTAATGGAGGGGTGATCTTTGCACTTTTACTGCACTTTTACTGGTTTTATACTTAGTTGGGTATTTACTTAGTTTACTCCCAAACTCCCTGCACTTCTGGCAATGCAGCTCAGCTTCTCGGACGGGAATTATAGGCCCAATAGTCGTGGTTCAGGGGGCCCGAGATTTTTTAAAAATTATACTTTAACCACATCAAAAATGTATACATGGGCGGACTGGCAATCTGTGTGTTCTGTATAAGTCCGTACAATGGTATTACTGTCCGTACAACGGTAATAAATGTAAACGATATAGGTTTATCTTTACATTTTCATTAAGGGTGATGTATTAAACGGAGTTTTAAATGAAATTAAAGTGGGGAGCCTATTTGGAGGCATGTTTAGGGGTTACACTATAAAAATAGGCTTTTGTAGTTTTATTTTTTTTTTTTTTTTTTTTTTACCATAACACTACACCACAGTTTTTCACTATATATGGGTGCTCTTGGATCATAACCCCCATGAAAAAAGCAACTAGAGGTCTGCTACACAACCAAAATAACAGGTATCAGGTTTGGTTCAGGCTGATTATTACATGCACCATAAGGCACAGATCAGACTCAGTATGTTTTCGGGGTGATTCTGTAATGTAGTGGATGTTGTGATTTCCTCACACACACTTCCGCTCTCTGTTTTCTTATTTTCTCATGTTAGCTGCTTTTGGAATTGCTCCAAGTAATGAGAGGAAGTGTTGGCCTGGTGATAAAGTCACAGCTAATTTTTTATATAACCTGATAACACACAGCTCATGTGCCTGGTGCACTGCAGACCTCAAATCTGAAAAATGTTATGAAATTCAAGGATCAGAATGACTTTCAGATTCAGTGGGCAGCTGTAAATATCCCCTACAGCTGTGAACATCAGCCGGTCACCTTTGCAGCCTTCGCAGGTGAGAGCGTTGTAGTGATATCCCGAAGCTCGGTCTCCACACACCACACACAGCTCATCCTGGCCTTTCACCCTCGCTCCAGGGCCCAGGCGGGGTCTCTTCATGAGGGGCGTTCCGACCACACCGCTTCTAACCTGCCCATGGAGTTCCATGTCAACTTCAAAGGGAGGCTCCTGGCACTGAGGGCTGTAGGGATAGGGGGCATTACATGGCTGAGTGCTTGGTGGTCCGTACATAGAGAGCTGGACGTTGGCAGGGTTGTAGTGCTGCTGGCCGTAGGGAAACGCCTGCAGATCAGGGTCCTGATACGGATATCCCAGCGGATCAACCAACACATCTGCACAAAGAACATTCAAACTGTAAATTAGAGATTGCATTCAATAATGATTCTTTAAGAGATAATTAAGTTCAGTTGCATTCAGCACAACTGTTGTATTTTACGAAAAGAAGGGAAAATAATTTATTGAAGTTTGCAATCATTCATTGTAAAGTTAGCATTCCAAAATCGGTGTGATTGTAGTCTTCCCCAGGAATGTGATCCACATCCACAGACTTGCGTGATTCATGAATAATTTAATGACACTTATGAGGCCACTGGGATGTAATAAAAAAAAATCAGATCGAGACCTTGTGAACCACTGAATGATTTCTGGAAACAGGATGCAGCTGAAGAGCTTTGTGTTGTTTATGATATTAGTTTCCTTTTTTTGGCCTTCGATCTTTTATGACCATGTGGAATCAAGACAGACCGAAACTTCAGGCCTGTGAGAATGCGCTTGGGATTAGCGAAACATTTTGCAAGTCACCCCACAGAGGGAACACATGTTACTACTGGCAACGCTTCTGAAACACATCTGTGCAGCAAGACATTGCTCTAATTCCATCACACACCTACACCCCCATCAATGTAACTTGCAGTCTGTATACTGACAGAAAATGTGGATACGTAGATTCAAAACTTAATTTCATCAGGAGATCTTGGGTAGCTGGATCTGTCTACTGTCAGTTACCACATAATTCATAATTCATAGTTACTGAATGATTTATAGTACCGCTGACTGAAAAGAACACATTCACATAGGAACTGAATAATAAACCATGACTTTAGGAGATGCATTCTCTGATGGTATTTGCTGGATCTTACTGGTTCCCTCCATTTCTGATACTACATCTCATTTATAACTCCCAGTCCTCCTCCTATTCACTTCTCTCCCAGATGTTTTCTGTCCCGTTTAGGCTCGGATATGTTGTGTGACATGGCTGAGCTTGTATCTGTTTGTAAACCACTGAGAGTTCTCTATAAACAGCCATGTTGGTGAGCAGCGTTGCTCACGTAATGTCCAGTACACCGTACTCCACCCTCAGCAGCCACAGTTGCAATGTGAACTGAACTAAAAGGAAAACGAGTTGTGGGTTTGTTTCAGGGTCATGAGTCACATTATATAGTGTGGGCCCACATACTTTAGGGTGTAAGAGTATTAATAACAACAGCTTTTTAAAAAGTTCACTGCCCATGTCCTTTATTTGTTGTTTCAAACTAAAATAGCTAGGTTTAGACTTAAGGATAGATGTTTCACCACTGGCCAAGACCTTCCTTTGTCTAGAATGCAGAAATAATATTCAACTCTTTTATATTGAGCTCCAACAGTTATCTGCACAACTTGATCCAGATAATTGTCTTCAGGAGTTCCTGATCAGCTGGATCAGGTGTGTTTGGATTGGTAGGGAAGCCTGAAGGAAGGTTAGAACCAGTGTAAACAGACAATTGTCATCACAAACAATAACCCATACCTTACACACCACTGAATGTTACACATTAACCCACAATACCCCACATTCCATAGACCACTGGAGGTGAAGTCTGTCTATCATTTCCAAGCTTCTCCAGCCTGCACGACTGAACAAGGTACATCCACAGCCCATAAGATTTGACTCACTTGTTATGCACAATGCGAACAAATATAACACAAAATTTCATTACGACCAATACATTTTGCTTGACTGTATAGTCATGCATTACAAAGTCCTATCTAGCCATTTACAAACAATATACATGCAATCAAATAGTGAATGGACTTCACAAGTTAGCTATGTCAATTACATTGCATTTGTCAAAGCATCAAACTACACATAAATGGGTTTTATTTTTGTAAATCATTTTCAGAATAATATTTGTCACTGGTGGGCCATGGCCCCGAGGTTGAAAACTCCTGATCTATAAGGTGGTACTGCTTCAAAGGTTCGGCTACACTGCAGCAGTGTTCACAGTGCGACCTGTCCAATAGCGTAATGTTAAGCAGTATGAAGAGGTCAGCAGTATGAGGTGTATAGTGATTTAAGGTTGAACAGTACGAAGAGTACAGGATTATGTTCAGCTATATGAAAAGCTCATTTGAATTAAGTTTCGATGTATAAGGAGATCAGCAGTATTATGTTCAGCAGGATGAAGAGTTCAGTAGTTCTAAGCTTAGCAGTATGAGGAGGTCAGAAGTATAAAGAATCTAGCGGCATCTGCACTATAAAGAGGATAGCTGTATGAAGAGTTTACCAGTATTATGTTCAGCTGCATGAGAGGTTTAGCAGCATGAGAGGTTTAACAGTAGGAAGGGTTCAGTGGTCTAAAGAGCCCAGCAGTACTCAAGAGGAGTTTAGTTCAGCAGTAAGAAAAGCTCAGTAGAATAAAGAGTACTATAACGTGAAGACTGCAGAAGCTTTAGAAGTGTTAAATATGAAATGTTAAGCTGTATAAGGAACTCAGCAGTAAGAAGTTCAGCAGTATTAGCTTCAGCATTATTGTTTTCAACAGCCTGTACTTATAGCCCCTACAATTTTGTTGTATGAGTAGCATCCTGCTGCAGTACAATGACAATAAAGGCATATTTGATCTTATCTTAGCATAGAGACTCCAGCTGGATGAAGAGTTCAGCAGTATAAAGAGTTCGGCAGTGTTAAATGCAGATGTATAACAGTAGGTAATGTAATGTTGTCAGTTTGAAAAAAACAGCAATAAGAAGAATCTCACCGTAATACTGGAGGGGTTCTGCAAAGCCGTATGCATCCACTCCAGGCAGGTAGCCTCCGGCAGCCATGCCCATCTCAGGGTCTGTCCACTCTCTCATCTGCACGGCTGATTTCACCCACACAGTCCACAGGGATTCCCGCGTCTGTCACAGACTGCAACACAGTTCATGAACTCTAGTACATGTCTAAACATCTTTTAGTTAGATGTGTATTGTGTATTTGGAAATAAACATATTTCTGACTGATCGTTATTCTGATTCATTAGGCACTAATTCATTCATTAAAGTTCTTCCAGCATTACTGTCTGACTCAAGATCACAGCAGGTATTCTTGCCTTGGAGCTGGAGGGACTATATTTAGAGAGCTGTAGTTCTGATGGTTAACCCAGAGCATGGTGAAGTCTGAGGAGGGTCAGAGTGTGCGGGCCTCTGGGGCTGAGTGTGGAGACATGGGACAGGGAGTGTGAGAAGGAGATATAGATGAGACCCAGGCGTCCCAACAGCTGCTCTGGCAGAGGTTTCAGAGAGAGGAGCTTGAAGCAGAGACAAGTCCCTGGTGGACTCCACAGGTTTGGCCTGAAAATGGGAGGTCCCAGTAGAGTCCAGCAGCTGGAGGCCTTTATGACCCACCTGAGTGTGCAGCTTTAGTATCTAGAGGAGCGTCATCACTGCACCAGAGGGAGGTTTGATGATTTAAAAGAACATGGAAAGCCGAATCTGGATTAGAACTCTGAGATAATACTTTCATCACTATATTCCCCAGCTTCCTCAATGACATTTTATTTTCTCTGATCTCCTTCTTTATCACATGACTAAATGTTGGGGTAATTCACTGTGAATTGTTTCTCACCAGCAGCTCAAGGCAAGCAGAGAAATTATACTGGAAGTGCAGATTCTCAGCTTCCGTTCATTCTGTTCCAGTCATCATTTGTATTTTCAGAAGAGGAGAATAAATATTTGGCAAAAGGTTATTGTATGCACCCATCAGCCATGACATTAAAACAGTCTGTCAAATATTGTATTGGTCCCTTCATGCCGCGAGAACAGCTCTATCCCATCAATGCATGGACTCCACAACACTTCTCAAGGTGTGCTGTAATATCTGGCACCAGTTTCTGCAGTGTGAAAGGGCACATTATCATGCCGTCACTTGAGAATTCTGGGGGTGTACTTGATCTGCAGCAATGTTTAGGAAGGTGGTACCTTTGAAATATCCAGAAGACCCAAAGTTTTCCAGCAGAACACTGCCCAGAGCATCACACTGCCTCTGCTGAGCTTGCCTGCTTCCCATAGTGCACCCTGGTGCCATCACATCTCCAGGAAAGCAACCCACATCCAGAGATCCCCACATAATGTAAAAAAAAAACTTGATTCATCAGACCTGGCCACCTTCTTCTATTGCTTCCAGTTCTGAAGCTCACGTGCCCATTGTATACACTTTCAGCAGTGGACAGGAGTCAGCAGGGGTACTCTTACTGGTTAGCAGCTATGCAGCAACCTGTGCTGGACTATGTGTTCTGACACCTTTCCATCATAGCCAGCACTTTTTTAGCATGTTACAGCTGATCAGGGTAGACACTTAGACTTATGAGAATTATGCTAGCAGTGCATGGATCATGGGTTTGATTTCAAAGAAGTATGCATTTCAACATAAAAAGGTAACATTCTTGTGCTGTAAGTTGTTTTGGAAAAAAGACCAGACTAAATTGATATACATGCAAGAACTGGAACTACATGCCACAGTAAATAATAAGGAACATCCACAAAAAAGACACTGTTTGGTCTACCTAAAATAAATACCTTGGAGTTTCTGTTTTTCTTTCTTTGCCTTTGCCCTTTCTATCTTCCTATGCAGCACATCAGGATTACAGTGAGAGTCCCGAAGGGATGGACAGAGTGACAGCCCTCTCATCTCTGATGCTCCGCTCACTGTTTGCTCTTGCTCTGTTTGCAACGGCTCTGTTTGTGCTGCAGTTAATATTTGACACTGAGAAGATTTAGGATTTTAGGAGACTCTACTCCCCCCTCTTACACATAGACACACACACACACACACACACACACACACACACACACACACACACACACACACACACACACACACA
>JBBPCW010000014.1:12738727-12753374 GCA_037974425.1 Phenacogrammus interruptus | reverse complement strand
GCACTCTCGCACGCACTCACATTTGTTTGAAGGTGTTCACAATCTCACTGACATAGAACAAAATCTTCTATGCTTCATAATCACATGTGTAAGGCTGGAATGATCGTGTTTCCTGTGTTCCTAATCAGTTGCAACTGTTATGTCAGCAACAATAACTGTATGTAAGCTTATTACTACTAGTAATAAACTATTGGAGCAGCTGATAGCCTAATGTTAAATCCTGGCTGCCCGCTGCTTCACTTGGTGAATGGGTTAATCTATAGAGGAAGAATTTCATGCTGTTCATACTGTGTGCTGTGGTGAGTTCACGTATTCCAGTAACGTTGTGCTATTTGGTGGATACTAGCTTCCAGTCAGTAAAAACCGCACTAATAAACAACTGGTTTATGGTCTATGGGACAAGACCACATTGCATCTCATTAAGGTAGCTCAGCAACTATACACACCGTATTTATTATGCAAATGCCAGGCTCTGGGTAACCAAAATTCAACCACACTGAACCAGTACCTTCAGTACAAACTACCGACCCCCAGAGGCTGCACACTTCTCAGTACCAGAAATCACGATTCGCTCTGATGTTTTGCGCGAGTAAAAAGGATACAATGAGGTCGAGTGTGAGAGTTCCTAGACTTCCGATGAGCCACGGCAGGTGGTGGATCATGTAGCTTTCCTCGCCCTGGCCACGCTCTGGGTTCTTTAGCAGCACGCTTAACCCGTATGTGACGTTACCCAGAATGACCAGCGCGAACAAGAAGTATGACACACCTTCTGTTGACTTCCTTTTAAACTGCAAACAGGGGGGAGAAGGGTATACATACTCACACATAGCAAAAAACAAGACTCTGCATTTAACTACACTCTGTATTTTTAGACATCTGACTAGGAACAATCAAAGAAAACGTCTCCTCAACTGTGAACTCCTACACAGAAAATTGGTGAAGTTCAGTGCATGACATTCAATCAATAGCTGTTCAGAAATGAAGCACCACTTATCTACTTCTAAAGAAGACTTTGTATCAAACAACATACAGTCACAGTAAACGTTTAAATCTATAATACTGTCCATAAAGTCTGTGTTGTTCTGAGAAATGCATTAAGGACTTTGAAACTTAAAACACTATTGTAACTTGTTCCTACACCTTATAGCTCAAAAGCATGGAAGTTGAACCTGAAAAAAAAAATCAGGTTACTTGGATGGGTGTTGAAATGATTGTGACTTACATTTGTGTACATCTGTGGCAGCCTGGAGCACAGGTAGAGTAGCGAGGAGGCTGAGCCGATCGTAAAGCCAATGATCTCCTTTGTCGTGAAAGGCTGAACAGCACAGTGAGTGAATGAGGACCGGTGATTAGATATATATTAAATCAGGACCGAAGATTATTTTAAATGGAGACTGCCCAATAAATACATCACAGTAAAACAAAGCCAATTTGCAGCCTTGTTCATAGTTTGAATGCCATTTGTAATTAATTATTAATATTTAGCTAAATAAGCTGAATTTCAATTGTGTTATCTGTGGCAGATGTAATGTAAAGTAAGTGTAACATAATGTAATGTAAAGGACCACTGAACTACTACTGCATATTCTTTGATTTGACAGCACTCAATAAACCATTTTAAAACCCAAAGACAGCTGTTACTCTTCACCTGCACTGAACTGATCTGTTCCTCCACAGCCAGCAGTGATCTGCCCCTAAAGCCAGAGACAGTGTCTGACCGTCCTTGTGGAACTGGAAGCTGTAGCAGGGAGGCAGACACTCCAAGCAGACAAAGCACTGCAGCTGCATTCAGTACAACTCTACCTCCACCTATTGACCAAAGCAGAGGAGCACCAGTCAACATTTCAGTCATCAGCACATTCCTACTCTGGTTAACACGTGCTAGAATTATGCTGAATAATGTGGAGCGCAGGAAGAAAAAAAACTGTGTCGCTCTCCTGTGAAGTAGGTCAGTGATTAACTGTCTTAAGACTCGGGGCCCCCAAGCTCTAAAACATAGTGCTTACTATGTTAGCATTATCACAGCAGGGCAAAATTGTATCAAGAAACTACTGTATACTGAAAAAGTGAATACTTTCTAGTATAATCTGTACAATGTATATGTACTTTAAGAGATAACAGAGTGTCCTGTCCAGCATCTTTAAACCAAACATGAACAAGACTGTATTAGTGTCAAATCAACAATTACAATATAAAAGAACACTCACCATTCGCTATTCTATTACTCATTGTGTAGTAAAAATACATGCTCAACATAACAAGGTCAGCTAAGACGTAGTACACTGCAGTGTATGTCTGTAAGAGAGATAAGATACAGAAACAAGTAGAATCAATTAGACAACAAAACATGAAGAAAAAACAGGCGGAAAACTGACTGAAAAGATTAAAGGTATTGGTTTCCAAGGATTCTCTCACAGCTGATGTCCATGCAATGAGGGAGACCAAAGCCATTAATCACCATACAAATACATTACCGGAGCATTCCACCAGTGTTTCAACTTTTTTCAGTGTAATTGAATCATTAAGATGTAAGCAAAGTCATTCACAGCTTTATTGATGTCACAATTGTTCAAAAATAGGGGTGTTGGGATTCAGGAGCCTAAATCCTTTAATGGCTGTTAAAGCTATCTAACAGAGCATGCAGTCGGATGCCTGTCTGTTTTACACTGTATTACAATAGCTGTGGAATAAAGTTCAGGCCTAAAACCTCATTTAATGCCCATTCACAGTGTAGAGGTACATGTGGTGCGTCATAAGGAAAATAGGAATTTTTTTTAGGTTTAACACTTTTACCATTGTCAATGATGCATATAAAAATCCAATTCAATGAAATGTTAAATACCAAAAATATTGGAATTTCCCTTTAATCAACATCCATTTCCCACTAACCTGAAGAGGAAGCTGGTCGGCCAAGAAAGAGCCAATAAGATTACAGGAGTCCCCGGCTAACCACAGCAAAAGGAACCAAATGGACAACGCATTATTCATGTTCCCAGTTTTGCAAGATTTGTAGTATTGTCTGAAAAGCAAGAAGAAAAAAAAGATTAAACAGTAATGACCATCTTCCTGTAACATTTTACATTTTAAATGTTTATGCTTTTTTGTGAAATGCGTGTTTCTAAAGTAAGGCATGAAGCCAAACTGACTTCCCACAAACTTCCAGTGGACAAAAACCTCTATATGTTTTGAATTCTACATGGTCTTATTCACATCACTCAAATCATTATTGGTTTATGGGGTTTACTTAAAGTGTGTACAAATGTGGGCAAATCAAATCAATGTATATGACAAATGGTTCTAGAAATCCAGTGGAAGCAGGTTGAAGGTCATTTTCTAGCTATATCTCACTTTAGAAGGACATGTTTCACAAAAAATAATGTAAATAACTGTAAATGACAGTGCCTAAAGTAATGATACGCAGGAAAAAGAAAAAAATTACACATCTCTCTCCATACCCCAATTGTAGTCAATTGAACTAAACATTTTTGGTATCCAGAGTTTGTATCTACGGAAGCTAACAGTGGATATCTAGGTCACCTAAATCTTTAATGGCTGAAATAATAAGTGGCCCCTTATTAACACACATGAACACAGCACACAGTGTGACATTCCTTCTCTGTATTTAACCCATTCACCAAGCAAAGCAGTGGGCCACCAGCAACAAGGGGGGCCCGAGAAGCAAAGTGTGGGGAGGGTACCTTGGTCACGGGTACCTCAGTGGTGCCAGTGGCAGGTCTAGCCTTCTGATCGTTGGGGCAATAATAATAATAATAATAATAACAGTAATCATCTAATAATATTATAATAAAATTATAAATAATAGCATTATTAATAATCACAAACCACACACAGTAGACTGGCATTGTAACTGCAGAGTAAAACTAAACACATAAATACTAGCCTGTCTCTGTTGTGGGAAAGAGAGTGGAGTGAACAGATTTTTGGGGAGGTCTTGCCTGGTGGATAGTGAGTCGCCCCTGCAATCAGAAGGGATCGAATCCCAACACTGTGAATGGCACTACCGAGTAAGGTACTGTTCTAGTGTTACTGGCAACCCACAGCTTCATTTGGTGAATGGGTTAAATACAATGAAGGAATTTCACTCAGTTTACACGATGTGCTGTGGTGTGTTCATGTGTGACAAACGACACTTAACTGAAGAGGTACTCACGGGAAACTGGACACCATGAAGCACAAAATAGACAGCAGTCCAAGGATGACGCTGGCCATGTCCCGGGCGTCCTGAGCACATTCCCCCAGGCCGTTCCAAACCCACTCGGAACCGTTCGGGCAGAGGGAGCTAAAGTTCCCATTTCCGCCCAGGAGAAACCCACCACGAGAAAGAGGCCCATCCGACATCCCTGTAAAACACCACACAGTCTGTCACACACACCAGAAGGACACGAAGAGAGTCATGAAGAGCGCAGTTTACACGATCATCTCACTCTCAGAAACCAGAAAAGGCCTGTTTCAAATATGAAACTGGTCAAAACAGTCAAGAAAAGCAATTTAACCCCAAGTCCTTAAGACATCAGCCTAGAAGGACCCTGGAACAAACACCTCGTACTGGTTAAAGGGTACATATCCGTAAACAGGCCTAAGAGAGGATATTTACCTACCGATCACCCTGAACAGCCCGTCTCAACTGAACACAACAACACACGGTCAGACCCGACCGACAACCAGGGCTCTGATTGGACATGGACAATGGCGTCACTGTACGTCATCGACACGAATCAAGAACCACCCGGTCTTTTAAATAGGGGAAGCGATGTATAATATACAGGAACACACAATTCATATTCTTGTTGGTATTCTTACTATTGTGATTATTTTAATTTCATTATAAAATTTAACTAACAAGACCTGAAAACACGGAGCTCTTCAGTTTCACTTTAACAAGCATTCAAACACTTCTGACAGGGAAATTATAACTTAAGAGTAATGTGTGTGTGTTTTACTTTTACGATCTAAGTTCAGAGCAAAATGTTTCAATGATCTGCCTGCGTGAGAAAAGTATTGGGACACGTCTGTTTTCCATCCTTTGGGCCTCATATGTCCAGTGAAGAGCGACCTTAATGCCCATCCAATAGCTTTAGAATGAACTTGCAGCAGCATCAGTGCATGGACTCATACATGCTCTACAGAATGAATGGGCACATATTTCCACGTGTTATCTCATTAAAGTCCCTGTTGGTGTAATGGTCAAGCGCCCAAATTCATTTGCTGATAATGGGTCGGTTTCCCAGACAGGGATTAAGCCTAGTCTTGAACTAGCCTTTCCTTTTAAAATTTCTATTCACTGCACTACATAATCCTGGACTAGGCTTACTCCCTGTCCGGGAAACCGACCTATAGTGCATCAATAGTGATATTCGACAAAAGTCCTTGTCCGTTGTCGCTAATTACAGCATAGCGAAACAACTCGTACACTATTTTGTATTCATACCGAAGAGTCAGCATGACTGTTTTTTATAGGCCAGTAATAATTCTAAGAAAAGCTATAAACGCTTAAAAACTTACCTCCAGACTTCAGGAAGCTCTCAGCGATCTGGAGCAGTTAGGAACTGAGAGACACATCAGCTGATCTGCTGCCACCTGACCTGCAGATCTGTCAACTCAGCATTCCTTAGGAGGAGACCCATGAACTTACAGGCAGGGAGACAACTGGTCCAAGGTCAAGACCACAGACAGCTTCAAACCACATACAGTACAGAAGGTAAGGAAAGGTACTGTTCCTTTAATGAAATAATGACTAAAATGAGAAGAAAATGTTCATACCAAAAGCAAGTTGAACTACAAAATTAAACAATTAACTGGTTATTTTTTAATTAAACTTTGACTTCTTATGTAACTAATCGAAATGCCAGCCTGTTTTTAATTATTTTTGTGATTCACAAGAAATGACCATAGAAGTAAATGCTCCTACTAAAATCATCAAACTACAAAATGAAAAAAAAAAAAAGACTAGTAATTATTTTTATTAAAATTTTTCAACTGGTTGTAAAAAATTTATTTAGTACGTAAACTATTACTGAAGTTTGATCCCACATGAAATGTTCCTGCCAAAAGCATCAGACTACTTAACCTTATATTTCCACAGTAATAATTAACGCCCTCTTTTATCATAGGGAAGAAAGAGGCTGGAAAGCAGTAATGCAAGAATTGATTAGGGCATATATGTGGACCTCTAGGAAAAACATTAAATAGAATACAAAAAAAAGTGCAGTATCGGTAGTGAAATGGAGTTTAACTTTTATAACTATTTTTGGGGTTCCCTTAAGCTGGACCTATCTACTGCAGCTCAAAACTTGAAACTAACAACAAAGCAAAACTGACACTAAATACAAAAGGAATAAAAAAAAAAATGTAGCTACAAAATGACTGTTTGTGAATTATGGAAAAATAATTTGTTCTACAAATATACCTTGGAAGGCATACAGCTATCTTTAAAAATACTCAAATGTACAAATCAATTGAAATTATATTGTAAAATGGAAAAACTACCAAATGCTACTCAGGACTGGATACCACTGGAAGAACAATAAGACAGCAGCATATTTTAGAACAAAACTGAATGTACCATAACTGACTCAAATTCGATCTTACTCTTCACCCCACTGCATGCATCTCACCATGGTAACATACACACAGGTAATCTTAGACTTGCACCCCACAGAAGAGCTTTAATCTCATTTGGTTTCGTAGCAAAAAAAGTGTACATACGTCATACTATATATACACAAGCATTTTATGTACATCTGAGAGGCGAGTTTGAGATTGACACTGTTGAGAAAATACAGGGGTGACTGCTTTATTGGAAAAAAAAATGACCACAAGTCTATCATCACTGCTCAGACCTGTCTGGTATTTACAGCAGAGCAAAGAATAACAATAAAAATAAAACTGCAAGGGAAAAAAACCGCACAAATTACAGGAGCAGGTAAGCAATACTTGTTTATCGTACATAAAGACAAGGGCATATTGGAGTTCTTTTTAAAAAGCATAGTTCACAACAGATTTACAAACATTATCATAAATGGTATTTTATAGTAAAGAAACCACCATGTTTCTTAACTAGTCCAAACAAATTTCATATTAAATACAGTTTCTTTTTCTTGTCAGTACCAACCGATGAGACAAAGACCAGAGACATAATCCTCAAAATCTTCTGATGACCTGATCTCCCAAGAGGAAAATAATAATTAATAGTGGGGGGGAAAAAATCATTGTTCATAGTTCAGGACTCATTCTTCATATTTTAAAGTTCTTGTTTATGTACAACAACTCTTCATTGTGAGCAGGATGAAGTAATAGGTACGTAATCCGAATTGAGCCAGCCAGAAAAGAACGAGATGGAGACTGTGAGGAAGACCAGAAATACTCTTTTTTCCTTTTTTTGCAGTCTCTATTTCCTGCAGGATGCTCTTCACTTGATGTGGAATAGTTTCTCGTCAGTTTTTAACCTCTTGCGCTTTGGCTGCACAAAGTCGTCGTCCGAATCGTCTGCCGGTTGCTCCTCTTCATCCTCTGCCTGAGGTCGTTTTTCTGCTTCCACTGGAAAAATCTGGTCGGTGTAAATCTCCACCAGCTTCTCCTCAAAGTACAAACTCACTGCTTTGCCTGCCTCGGCCACCTCAGAGTCCGCCTGCGAGACGGAGAAGAGGAGGAGGAGAAGGGAAGGGATGGGGGAGGGGAGGATGGAGAGATCGAGAGGAATGAGAGACAATGGAGTGGAGAGAATTAGAACAAGAGGGTTAAAACTAAGTGTCTCGGTTGCCAAGGCAGCAGACCCAACCCTTCATGGCTGTGTGTTTCTTACCTGCACATTACTCTGTTTCTCTTCATCATATACCTGGATTATGCGAGACATCTAAAAAGTGGGCGATGAAAGTGCAATAAAATAGAAAAAAGAAAAGAAAAAACAGAAAGGGGGAAGAAAGATTTTATACAATCTATACAGAGAGGCGAACACCTCGGCTGTATTCAAAATGTCCAAGGAGCACAATATTCTGTTTGCTAAACACAAAACAAACAAAAAAAACAAAACAAAAAAAATCCCTCAAATGTTTCTATGGCTATGAAAAATCTTAGTTTTTTTTAGTATTGAAAAGAAAAACCTTCATTCACCTCCATTCACCATAACTGAATGTAACCAAAGGCCTAAAAGACTGCTGTGTACACCAGGAGTAAAACAAAATATAATAATATATATAAAACAGGTATATAGTGCTTCTTTGACACAAATTCAATCATTGGAAAAGGCATTATTTACAAACAGTTGACATCTCATATTGACAAATCAACGTTCTCTTGTAGAAAGTAAACATACCATTCCTGATATCTGACAGTTCATGTTTTCACCGAATAAATAAAGCTTAAAGGAGTAGTTTTGAAAACAACCGTCCATTTACCCCAGATATAGTCAATTAGACAAGACATGTTTGAAGTCCAAACTTTGCTTCTTTAGTTTAAAAGAGGATCATATCATTATTTTCCAAACTGTTCTTGTAAATACATCCCCAACACTTCTCTCAGCCTGCTCAAACTATATCCAGCTCCTCTTCAATGTAATTTGTGGATGTACTTTTGGACAAAACACGATTTACTGGGAGTAAGAAAAATGAACAAAACCTCACCGCATAGCTAAACACTGTGGGCTGCATTTATAAACAGCAAGGTCTTCTCAGGAGTGGGAACGATGATCTAGCATGTAATCTGATCCATGATCAGCCCTAGTACTGTCTGAGAAGTCTGTCCACAATTCCTTCAGGTTCTGTTCATTTTTATAGCTCTCAATAAGTTGATACTGTGTTGGCTGATTAACTGCATCTGGGGCAAGTGGAAAATTGTATATTTGGACAAACCATTCCTTTAATAAATATCAGGAATGTTCATCACATATGAATAACTACTACAAAGTGAACAGATACAGAAACAATAGGATGCGGTTCATTGGTGTCAAAGCCGTTAGCAGTCTTTTGGTCTTTAATAATAACTCTTATTTAGAAGTGCTCAAAATGGGACCTGTCATCACGTTCTCACGTTCTCAAAGGTGCATAACAAAACGGTGCACGACAGTTTTGTATTCCTTCAAGATCCAATTACTTACTGATAAAAAAATTCACGTGAGACTCAAGTCATAGGAGTCTTTTGGTGTTGGTTAAAACCACAAACTGATTTCAAACCAGAAGACTACACTTGGAGTCACCAATGATGATGAAGTGAAGAGACAAATAAAAGCAACAATTAGCCCATCAAAAATGTGTTTCTTAAACCAAAATATGATATATATATATATATTTCCAACTGACTGGGATAGTTTAGATAAATCTTCAGTTGTTTTTACATTAGTCAGTATGTAAAATAAAAACATAACCGCATCAATGAAAACATACTAGAGCTGCTGATCATTAGTCTGTTAATGGGTATCGCAGTATTTGTCTCTGCAATACTCAGATCGCAGAAGGCTACAATCCACAAATCAGTCTCAACCAATCACAGCTGGTGAGTTACTGGGTGTTTGATAATCATGGTGTTCATAAAATACTGTAAATTTATTTTGGCTTATTGATTCGCCAAGGTCTTTTTAAAAGGGTTTATATTATACATGTTCCTTCCGTTTCATCTTTTACACATGTTTGTTTGGATTAGATTACCCAGAATAATTAATCATACTTATTTATTCTTACATTAATGGGCAGAATTCTCTGAATAACTAGCCGTGTATTGGTTTTGTTGTCCATATCATGCAGCCTGTTCACATAACATACATGTTCACATAAACGACAAAATGAAAATTCCTCCTTTCAAATGAACCCTACTCTTAACTTACTGCAGCTGAAACTATTTAAATGCATCTATGCTAACAGGTACAGGGTAATGAAATCACTAATTCTGATTTACTATTTAAGTTATACAAAGTCTAGTTTGAGTTCATTGTAATGATTAAGGGTTTTTCTGTCATTAATCTCACTCTTTTTCTAATACCCAAAGTGTTGTATTTGAAAGCTTTCACCCAAAATGTTCAGCGTGCCTAAAATTCTGTTGCCTCCTTAGTTTATATCAATAGTAGATAAAAGCATCTTTTAAAGGTGACAGCATTTGGCAATTTGACTACTACAAAACTACTATATTTATTAATGTACATCCATTGTACATATATCATTGGTCTATGTGGGAAATAGTAGTTGAATATTAGAACAGTATTATAATGCAACAAGCTTTGGAATTTTATTTGAATGAAAAGGGCTTTTTGAGTGAAAAGTCCTTTTAACTGCTGGATCTGATAAGCTTTTGCATTATGGTTAATATAAAGGAAATTTACCAATATTAACATTTGAAATAGGACTGTTTATGATATTCCAGTGAAACATTACATTATGAACAGTTTGTTCCTTGGCACAGGTATCCTGAGCCAGTCAAGGCTTCTCTGATCTATGGGCGAACCTTCAAACTGTGACAGGCCATGTAATAACCACTGTGTACAACCAAATTAAACCAAAAATAGCTTTTCTCTAAATGTACAGTGTTACATGTATGTTTGCTGAAAAGGTGTTAGTTTGAATACTAAACAGCCAATGTACACAATACACAAACATGTCAAAGTATTCATAGTCCCACTGGGTCCATTCTCTTGTTAGTACAGGTGTGTTGGAAATATAAAGCCTGCATGGTGTAGCAAACACATGCACAAAACACTGCTTGGTTATAATGTGCTACTTCTGACACCAAAACAGACACTCAAAAACAACCTTGTGCCAACATGCAAAAAGAAACACTGCCCACATGAGCCCCAACTGAGACAAACAGCTGATGTGTTCATGCGCTCACTCACCTCATTGTACTTGGCACAGTTGCTAAAGACCAGACGGACATCGTACACAAACTCTTTTGGGCTCTGGTAGTGCTGCAGGTGCTTCCGTTGCAGTTTCCTCTTTACCAAATTCAGGTTCATGGGGTGCTTTATGATCTTGTAGTAATTGGGAACCTGGAGAGCAATTAGAGATAATATTTAAAAATATTAACAATATTCCTTTATAAAATGAGAAATTCTGCTTTGTAAAATATCCTGCAAGCTTTGAGTCAGCATGTCCCAGAAGGTTCTCTCTTCTCTTATGATTGCATGAGATTAGGAAACCACATTTTGCAGATTAAACACATTTTAGATGCTAAAATAGTAATTGATTGAGAATTATTACATTTTTAAACTTACATTTTCATAGTAAATGTCTCAACTCTTGGCACAAAATAAACAGAATTTTGCAAATCTAAAAAGATCTAATCTACAACGTATTCATTTTTACATGTGCCATAAGCAGCAGAGCAGGACCGACAGGGAATAGCTTACCGAGGAAGGAACGGGCTCCTGAAACTCTACACTCAGTTCATGACAAAACACATAGAGCAGCAGGCGCTCACATCTCTGCAAAGGGGAGAATCAAGAAAAGAAGGGATACAAAACATTAAAGAAAAAGAAAAACAAATGCTGAGGTGATAAAAACTGAACCTGATTAGCAAATGAAGTGTAAAATCAACACTGCCCTGTATCAACAGGAAAAGAAAGGTGAAATCAAGCAGAAAAACAAGCAAAGGGATCTCATTGCTTTCTGAGTGTCAAGCTGAAGACCTACAGATCAACTCACCCTCAGATCCTCAGGACTCAGACCCGGTTCATTTTCTTTCTTACTCGGAGGGTCATCATCACAGTTATACTCCATTTCTGGACTGGTCATACTTCTGCAGAACGTGCACATCCAGTCTCCACTGTACCAGAGAAGGTGATGTGGGGTGGGGCAATGTGTGGTAGAGGGAGAGGTGGGGGTTGTGGGGTGGTTGAGGAAGAGAATAATCTTTAAGTAAAACTTTATATTAATACATACATATTTAAATAGGTTTATACAAATGAATTATATTATAAATATATATAATATATGTTAAGTAAATACACAATTACTTAGCAATTAATGCTAACAATATATTGATATTTATTACAGTAAGCCCCCGTTATTCGTGGGGGGTTGCGTTACACGAGTACCCGTGTATAATGGAAAAACCACGTTCTGTTTATTAAAATAGGCATTTTAAGGCATTTTTTGACAGAGTAAAACCTAAATTTGCCCCCAGATGTGCTCCCAGAACACTTTAATTTCATTTTAAACAGTTTAATACATTACCCTTAATGAAAACGTTAAGATAAACCCAAAGTTTAAATATGGAAAAGTCACGAACGACAGAGACAGAGAGAGTAAGAGAGGGAGTAAGAGAGAGAGATACAGAGACAGAGAGAGGGAGAGAGAGAGAGAGAGATGCACGCTCCGGAAAAGCCACGAACGAGAGAGAGACAGACAGAGAGAGAGAGAGGGAGAGAAAGAGAGACAGACAGACAGAGAGTGCACACGAGAGAGAGATAGAGAGAGAGAGAGAGAGAGAGAGAGAGAAAGACGCGCGTTCCGGATAAGTCACGAATGAGAGAGAGACCGATATAGAGAGAGCACGATGAGAGAGATGCAGAGAGAGAGAGAGGAGAGTAAGACAGAGTGAGAGAGAGAGAGAGTAAGACAGAGTGAGAGAGAGACAGAGTGAGAGACAGAGAGTGTAAGAGAGAGCCCTATGGCCATGCACGGGGGCCAGAAGAACTAAAATGAGTTTAAAAAAACAAAACAAAAAACATATTGGCACGCAAAAAAAAAGTGGAGAATATTTGCAGCTTCCGCGTAGTTTTGAATATTTTCATTTTAAACAGTTTCATTCTAAAAATAAAAAAAAAACGCGTGACTGCATCTGCGAGTCCCGATCCGCGTAAAACTGGGGGTTTACTGTATATGATACATAAATGATCATTAATATATTTCCTAATGATGTATTTCCTACATGTAGGAAAAATTTCTTTAACTTGTGTGTCTATGAGGTATGTAAGAAGTCTGTGCTGCTTCAAGTGCATTAGATAAAGCTTGTGGTAGATCTCAGGACCAGGGTTGGGCACACCTCTTCTAATTAACATTTTCTTTTTATTGCAATTAAAGTAATTCAATAATACAGTAATTCGCAAAAGCCCCTTTTCTATTTTATAATTAAATATATTCATACAGCCATTATATTCATAGATGTGTAATTCTGTATCATATCCCAAGGCATAGCAACTAACCTGGGTAAGGAGCGTAGTATAGGGATGTGGCAGGTAACATGGAAGACTTTAGGGCAACGGTCACAGCATAGGAGCTCTCCTCCATTCTGACACACAGCACACCAGTCTTCATTCGGGTCGTCTTCCTTTCCCTCTGTGCTCACCTGGCTGTTAGCATTAGCCTGTAAGCTGCTGCTCCTCTGGGAGCGATGTGACACGGTCTGGCTGCCATTGGTCAGAGGAGCGCTGGGCACGTTTGTGCTCTGGGTCTGCATGCTGCTGCATGGTGGATTCTGTGGTTCCATTTTAATGTTCTCTCCCAATGTTCTTAAAACATCCTGTACAGAACCAGTGGACACAGTACCCAGGACAGGAAGTGGCGGGGTTGCACTGACCTCTGGACTACTCATCTAGACAGGTGTGATGGAGAAAACAAACAGGAATAAAAAAAGAAAGATTGAAATTAAAGTAAACCATTTCAGCCAAGGACATGGTCACCCACCACCCAACAAAAATAAATCATCATCATGGAGAACCAAAAGTTTCACTGAACAATCTGGCAGAAAAGTACCTTATTCTGTTCTAAATCCCCTGAAATGTGTATGATCAAGGAGAACCTTTTCTACGAGCAATTTCTGACCAAAAAGATGATGGAATTTTAACAAATTTTAAGAATAGTAAAACAATCTTTAAACATAAGACAGAACTCATATTTGTGCATGAAGATGCTCATTAAAAATTCTGTAATCTTCAGAGTTCTTTAATAATCAGATTTTTAGAACTTGTCTATATTCTCAAACCCTCAAATTTCCACGTCTGCTTCTTTTACACGTACAAGCGATAAAATTTTCTTACAAAAATAGGATTGCCCAGAAGATGGCTACTAATGGAAGCTTTCCAATCAAACAAAGAACAAACTGGGGTCGGGCTCAACTAATTTGGGGCCATCATAATTGTGCAACAATTTTGCAGATGATGCAAACAAATGCTGAAAGACCTTAAAAGTCATTCAATATGAAAGAACATTTGAACGTAGTCTTGAAAGCACTAGTAAATTTGTAAGAAGTCTGAATACCATGCAAGCGCTTCGGCGGCCATCTTTCCCCCTTTCAGTCTTGACATTGGCTCCAGAGAAACCACACTCTTCTTCCACTCCAGGCTCCTGTTTAACCTTTATCTGGTCTACAGCTGTGCTCCCAGTCCCCGACCGACCTGCTGATCCACAACTATAACACAAACACACACACAGACGCCTCTTAAGTACATAAATTCCAATAACACACTTCTCTGCGTATAAAGACCAAGAAGAACTATTTGAAGTAATCTGTGGTCTACAACTCTTGAGAAACATGTTGCAATACAAAGAAAACAAGTACATATTGTACATGGGGCAATGAACGCCGCATGATACTGCAGTGCAATTTACCTGCCGCGACTTCCTGTACTAGAGGAACTGGATGGCCGGGCTGGAGTCAACGAGTTTGATAACCCTGGACAAGAAAAATCAAGCCAAAAAACACA
>JBBPCW010000014.1:12724749-12738627 GCA_037974425.1 Phenacogrammus interruptus | reverse complement strand
CTAGAGGAACTGGATGGCCGGGCTGGAGTCAACGAGTTTGATAACCCTGGACAAGAAAAATCAAGCCAAAAAACACAAATGAAATGTAATGGATTCATTTCATATAATTTCATGGGACGAACACAATACACATACTGAAGATCAGTCACCGTTTTTGACCAACTGAAGAAAGTCATAAGGTACCTGATGACCCTGGAGAGTTCGTTGAAGGTCCTGGTGAGGCGTTAAGATTGTTTGTGGGTGCTAGAGATAGCGACTGCGTACTAGCGGATATGTAGCGGCTTAAAAGATTATCCAAAGTGCTGGAACCTGCATCTTCCAACTAAGAAACAACAGTTTCAGTGAGTCAAACAACATGGATATACACAAATCTAAGATTCTGTCCTGAAAACAATAGAACTGTAATTTTTACAGCACTGAATTAGTTGCAATGTACATTGTCTTAAAAAACAAAAGAGAGCTTTGTGGTGGCAGCAATGTGAGTGTACCTGGATGGGGGGAATGTCAGGCAGGCAGGGCAGGTTCTCAGGGTTGGTGACTGAGGGAATGAGTTCAATGGGGCCCACCACTGGGCTGGTGGGACCCCTGTGGCCATGTGCACTGGCCATACTGGCACTGGTAGGGCTGGTGGGGTTTGCAGCACTGACGTTGTGTAGTGATGCCACAGGGAAGGGGCCTGCGTGACCAGGGTTGGAATGCTACAGGGGAAAAGAAAATGGTCGTTTTCAAAGGGCAGGTGATGTTTTAAAGCTGAACAGAGATTCAACTCAGCAGCTTAGGGAGTCCTCCATTTAAAGCAAGGGTTTTCCACCCAATGTCTGTTCTCATTTTTTACAGTCAATTACAACAGATACTATTTCCCTGATATTACAAAAGAGTAGACTACAACAACAAATCTAGAGTTAAACAGATATGACAGAGATTATGCTAAAAATGTTGGGAGCATTCACTGAATATGGTACAACTCTCTCCCTACACAAACCTTGTCACAAAACCTGAGATTAGTTTAGCTGTTTCTTTTGTAATAAGACATCAGTCATACAAACATGTCTCTGTTCATAGTAATAAGAGCAGCAAGTTCAAACCCTGCACCTGGAAAGTTTAATTTTAAAGCTTTAATCCTGGTGATTTTAACAAGCACTGGTGAGCACTCTATAGTAAAGCAAAGGATACTGACCCGTCTCTGGAGCTGCGGTTGCATCATAGGATACGGCTGTCCATTGAGACGGGGTTGAGCCACGGGCATGCGGCTCTGTGAGGATGTCATGCGCAGGTGGTGGGTAGGGGGGTACATATGGGCAGAACCATTAACCCCCTCCCTCTGCAGCGCCTGCATGCTAATGAGTCTCGGAGGCTAAAACAGAGATAATACTAATCAACAAAAATACACTTTACAGCAGACATGGTTGAGAGTGATAGCTGCGTGTTACAGCCTCTGTTTTAAAAAGGCATTTTATTTAGTCATATAGTCACCAAGCTTACCACTATAATCAAAAATAAACATTCCACCACGCGCGCACACACACACGCCGCTTACCACCTGTTGCGGCAACATCTGATTTGGCCCTCCCTGTCTAGGATGCTGAGACAACTGTGAGGCGATGCGCATTTGCTGCTGGATCTGCTGTTGATGCTGTTGCTGCTGATGCTGCTTCTGTGCATAAGCGGCCTGCTGCATGTGCTGCAGACGAAGCTGTGCAAGGTTGATTTGCCCAGGGTGCTTCCCGGGAGCGTTGTGTCCAGGGGAGACCTGCTGCCCAACCATCATGTTTGGAGGAGGTGGAGCTGGTGGGGGCACCTTTTCAATCACCAGATTACCTGAGAAAGAGCAGACAGTCTATGGCTTAAGTCTGAATTAAGGCTGAGTAAAGACTACTGCTTTAAAATAAACAAGGTTACTTGTCTCATTTGTCTCACTGGTCTTTAATTGGAAAAAACTAGGCTTGATTAATGCACCTATATAAATTAGTTTTATATTTACAGCCATACACAAAAGACATGAGCAACCCATTTTGTTTATTGTCTAAGTGACAATTTAACACATCCTCCAGAGGGAACATTTAATGTAACATTTTATGTTTTATTGTCAACACGTTTTATTCTCTAAGTCATCAAATACAGAGAAATTGTTCATTACAAGGTGCCGTTCTCTGTAGAACATGTGCATTTATTTAAACTAATCGAAATGTTGTTTGACCTGGGACACTAATCAACACACCTCATATACAAATAGTACATACTGTTATTTGCAAGGTTTTAAACAGTATCGGTTTTGGTCTGATACTGGCCAAATTTGCTGGCCTGGATCTTGGAAAAAACCTGAACTATCACATAAATGGATACACTTTGAGCAGCCAGCCATAAAGAGATACACAGAAAAGACACAAGTAAAACTGTTTGCATTTTGTCTTGTAACACCCCAGTTGGCCACCTGGGAGAGGTATTTACCCTTATTCTTTTTCCTTCTTAAGTACCTGCATTCCCTTAGGTTTGTTCAGTCCTTTGCAACCCTTATATACCTCTTGCCTCAGTTCACCCGCTGCTTTGTCATAAGTCTACTTAGCCCCAGTGTTTGTTCTCATGTTTCCCATTTAGTGTTAGTCTATTTTTATTCCCTAGTCTCTCGTTGTTTTCTCTGCCTCTCTTCCGCATTACCGTTAGTGCCTTTTCTTTAGTTTCTCCTTCTCCCTTGTTAGTTGGTGCTCAGCTCTCAACTTCTCTTTTAGTAAGTATTTAGTTATTTTCTCGTAGTTTTCCCTCTCCCTGGTTAAAATCTAGTTCATTCTTTAGTTTGTCTTCCTCTCTCCATAGTCTGTGCTTACTTAGTATTTTAGCTGAGCTCGCCGTCCATCTCCTTTGTTAGTCTTCAGGTTAATTCTTGTAATAGATTTTCTCTTATTTTTTTTTTATTTTTTTTGCCGTTTTAAGTATTTTTTGCTTTTGCTTCTTAGACTTTTTCCCCTTTTACTTCTGGGTGCTCTGTTCCTATTATCTTTCTCTCTTTTTTGGTTTGCTAGTTTCCCTTTTGTTTCTTTCCTCTTTTTTTGTTTTAGCTGTCCCCATTCATTCTCTTTCAAGCCATCTTCAGTGGCACACTGGTAACCTCTCCATCCGTGCTGTGGATGATTTCAAGGTCTGGGCCAGCAAGCTTCCCTGCCTGATACAAAAACTAACAAGCCTCAAGCAACTGCTTGTTCATGCTGATTTCACAGCATTTCAACAAATACAAAAGATGCCTAGTTACCAAGGTTGACTACGTTCTTGGCCCAAAAGGTGGGGTCGCAGAAGAAACGGACAGCCCCGTTGGCCTGAGGTATGGGCTCGAGGGGAACTTTAAGGATGTGGCGCAGCTGGTACGTGATCTGCCAAAATAAACACACATACATTAGGCACACTCAATGCATATCTTTTTAGAACTATGAGTAGTAAAGGAGACTTGGAGAAAGGATTCTCACTGAAAGACAGGAGACAAGCCAATTTCTTCATTCTGAATCCTCAAGATAACTACACAGCTATATCTACAATTTAGTTTGACCTGCTTTCTCACCTCATGCAACTGAATAGCAACCTACTAAGCTCTTGATAATCTGATGACAAATGTCACCACGGGTGTGTCTGAAGGGAGTAAAATCCTTAACAGTGGTGTAATTTGAAACAGACTTTCAACTCTTCTACATACATACCTTTATTTTCTGGAATTTCAGAATTCTCATTCAGACTAACATAATTACAGTTAAAACTCCATATAGACAGCATATATCAACAGACTCTCCCAGTCCCAACAAAGCTCTTGTCTTGATATGGAGGATACATTCAAAGCCTTTATTCCACTGAAATGGCTAATAGGTTAAAATGAGTACGACGGACAATTTGTGAGTGACGACTAGAGTATCAGCTCAAACAAGGGATACATTTATGGGTCACCAATCAGAGGAAACGACACGTCCAAATTTCATGGAGGAAGTGAACAGACTTATTTGCAAAACCTAAGAAAGATAAAATTGAGCCAATCGTAAATGCAGAATTGCAACCAAATGAAGAAAGAAAAGATCCAAGCCCAGACTTAAGACAGCAATAATGATCTAGGCCTGCAGTCTAAACACAGCCTTGGAAGGGTTTGCCTTCTGGAAACTTAAGTTTAGCCTTGAAGTAAAGGAGGACATTCAAAGGAGTAATTTAGTCCAAGATAAGGCTTGAGGCTGGGCAATAGCTGCAGTCCAGCTCCGTTAAGGCAGAGCAGGCATTACGGTGTCTCACCAGTCTCTTGCTGTAGAGCAGTGCTGTGCTGCTGCCATTGTTGATGGCCCAGTGTGTGAAACGCAGCACGTGTAGGATCTGCTGTGCCATAGAGGTAATATCCCGCTGCTGGTTGTACAGCTTCATGGTGCGCTCCTTTGTCACGCTCTGAAATAGATGAATGGCAGAGTCAACAAGAACAGAAGAAGCACTGAAATGAAGAAGAAAAAACATCCTCACAGGAATACACTCATTTAAAATTATCTAGATCTGAGCATTTTGGAACTTCCCACTCAAGTGCAAATAAAATATATCATAAATAAGTATCGGGGCTAATTAACACATGAGAAAAATTAAATGAAGGACAAGGCACCACATGAGAAATAAGGCACGGACAAAAAAAGAATAAAATTGTTGCTGCTGCCACACCTCCAGCTGCTGAAGAAGAGACTTGCCCTTCTTGTTGATTTCGTTGATGAGGGTAAAGACAGCAATCTTAATCTCATGCTCAACCTTCTTGTGTGTTTCTGTTGCTTCTTTTATTCTGCCATAGGAGAGAGAATAATGGTGAAATTATGGTCTCTACCCTGGATAAAAGAACAGGGTTTATAAATGACCCCGTAAAAATGAAAGGAACACTCTTTTGCTTCACCATGATTCAATTTGTGAAGGATTTAATCATTAATTGAGGAGTTGAATCAGCTGACAGGTTACAACAGGGTAACTTTAGAGTATCAGCCCAAAGTTTAAATAAACCCCTCAGTCAACCCTGGGGCACACAAGTCTGTTATAATTTATTTACTGCTTTTATTTAATTTGCATAAATAGCTACAATGACTGGAAAATGAATCCTCTGTAATGCACTGCTATAAAAAGAGGGGTCAGATGTGGATAACCCTGAAAGACCTACCTGCTTTGCACTTGAGCTGCAGAAAACTGCACAAAATTTTTTTTCTCCTGCAGTTTTGACATGAATGTCTCAATAATTCCCTTCTGATTTTGAAAGGCTTCTTCCAAGAACTGGTACCTGCAGAGGGCAGAACATTAAATTAGGAGCTACATACATAGCTCATTCTGACCAAGCTGAGAGAAAACTCATTCCTGATCCTCTCCACCCTTTTCACCCCCATTGCGAATCTGAAAATTTTCAACTCTGCCACCTCTGGCTCTGCTTCCTGTCTTTTCTTCAGTGCCTCCAAACCATCAAACAGGACAACACAGCTGGTCTCATTACCTCTCCTCCCAGTTTTACTCTTGCTGGTTCCTGCACAAATCACTCCTGCCACTCTTCTCCACCCGTTCCACCACACAAATCACTCCTGCCACTTTTCTCCACCCATTGCACTACACAAATCACTCCTGCCACTCTTCTCCACCCGTTCCACCACACAAATCACTCCTGCCACTCTTCTCCACCCATTCCAACCACAAATAATTCCCATTCCACCCTGTCTGCACTGTCCTCCTCACCTCTCTTTCACACTCCCATTACTCTGCACTGTTGACCCCAAGTATTTGAACTCCTCCACCTTCTCCAGCTCTGCTTCTAACATCCCCACCATTCCACTGCATTTCCCCTCATTCACACATGGGTATTCAGTCTTAGATATACTGACTTTCATTCCTCTATTTACCAGAGCATAACTTCATATTCCCAGGGTCTCCTCAACCTGCTGTCTACTCTCCCTAGAGATGACCATGCAAACATCCTAGTCCATGGGGACTCCCATCTGTCAACCTGTCCATCACTGATTCTTGATGTAAATTCACATCCATCTTGAACAGTTCAGTCACTCCTACCACATAAACCTCACTGCTGTCACACAGCCCTCATATACACCCTGTACCCCTCTCACATACTTCTCTGGCACTCCTGACTTCCTCATACAATACCACAACTCCTCCTTAGGCACCCTGTTGTATGCTTTCTCAAAGTACACAAAAATACAGAGCAACTTCTTCTCTGTACTTCTCCATCAGCACTTTCAGAGCAAACACTGCATCTGTAAGTGCTCTTTCCTAGCATGAAACCATACTGCTGCTCACTGATCATCACATGTCTTCTAAACTAGTTTCCCCCATTCTTTCTCATAACATCATGCTGTGGTTGATCAACTTTATCAAAAACTCCACTGCCATCTTTCCTAAACACCTCCAAGCCTCCACAGGTAGGTCATCTTCATTACTTGCTTCTTGCTAAATCTCCACATCCTCCAGCCTTCTCACTCACTCCTTCTCCTCATTCATTAGTCCCTCAAAGTACTCCTTCCATCTGCTCAAAACACCCTCCCTCCTTGCCTGTGAGTACATTTCCATTGTTATATTTTGCCCACCTAACCAGCTGCTCATCTTTCCCAGCTCGATCTCTCTGCCAAGACAATCCATACAGCTCCTTTACTCCCTCCTCTCTGTCAATCCTCTCATACAGCTCATGCCTTAGCTTTAGCCATTGCTCTATTTTTTTTATGGTTTATTTCCTTATACTCCTGTCTACTTTCTTCATTCCTCGGACTACCCCATTTCTTCTTTGCCAAACTCTTCCTTTGGATAGTGTCCTGTGGAAGTACATTCCACCACCAGGTTTTCTCGTCCTCTTTCCTGTTCAGATGTCGTTCCTAGTACCTTTCCAACGGTTTTCCTCACTACTTTTGCAGAAGATGCCCATCCAGCAACTCTTCACTGTCACCAGCATGCATCTTCCATCATTCCTAGTGCTACTCCCTCATCTTAAAACATGCATTTTTCCATATTTTTCACAAAATTCACCGTCTCCACCGCCTCATCACCCCTGTTCCCTTCACCAAGTCTGCTCACAACTCACTCTCCTTTGAGTCCAATCACAACTCTCCCTTGAGAACACACTCCACTATTTCATCCGACACACACCAGAATTCTTCTTTCTCACCCATCTCACACCCAGCCTGTGCAGCACTGAACATCACACCTTCAATTTCTAACTTCACACTCATCACTCTTTTCACCTCCAGAACACTCCTAACATACTCTTCCTTCACAATAACAACTACCCCACTTCTCCTCCCATCCACACCATGACAGAACAATTTGAAACCTCCTCCAATACACCTGGCTCTAATTCCCTCCCATCTGGTCTCCTGCATGTGCAATAAATCAACTCTCGTTCTTACCATGTTAGCTAGCTCTCTCTCTTTCCCCGTCATACTGGCAACATTCAGAGTCCCCACCCTCTCGTTCTCTCCTACTCTCCTGCCTACCCCCTCTTCTTCACCTGACAGTACCAAAATGTCCACTATCACCCTGTCAGCTAACCGTACTGGTGGCTCAGAGATAACAGGTTATTTTAAACTCAATTTGGTTGTGCCCAATTCCACACACTAGCTATAGCTCTCCCTATCGCACCAGCAACACTGGGAGGGTGAAGGCCAGCACTGCAGTTCCATGATGATAGGGCCAACGCTTAGTCATTTGCACCACTCAGGAGCTTCTGAAGACTTACATATTATTAACCAGGGTATAAACAACAATATAAATATGATTGTATTTATATAATTATAAACTCGCAATGTGATTATTCACCTGTAACTTAGCAACTGCAGCTAGAATGTAGGCATTTTAGTTCAAATGCGAAAAAAAATCATAGGTGTGCTAATCTATACATCGTGAGAGTGGCAATCTGGGCAAGTGGTGAAGCCACTGAAAACAAAAATAGCCAATACAATAATATTATAATTATTACAATAATAAAAGTATAGCTGACTGACCTGTGTTCTTTATGCTCCAGCAGCTGGCAGTCTCTGCATGTCAGTTTGTCACAGGTCTCACAAAAGAGCTTGAGTGCCTCTTGTTTGTGGATTGGACAGAACACAGCCCTCTGTCCGGACGAACCTACCGACTCTACACAAACCAAACACACAGCTCAAACAAGCCCAGTAATATGAACTAAAACATTATGTAGCCACAAATTTTTATTTGTTCACAGTTTATTTGGTGCCTACAGCTTTTAGTGGGCAAAAAATCAACTAGTAATGGCAATGGCGTCAGTTTATGACAATTTATCATCACTCTTATCAGTGTCATATAGAATATTATATCGCCGTATTACACAGCCATTATCCTCGGCTTACACTGAACGCAAAAAACACAACCTCACAGTTGTTTTGCAAACATGGGAAGAAAGATGCATTAACAATTATTATGCATCTCTCTAACCAATTAGTGCTCTCTCAGCTGTGCTGAGCACAGCAACAGAACTGGGGCAAAATTAATGCTATGCAGCTTTAATGACTAAAGAAGCTGTCCTATGTAGGACAAATTAGCATTATATTTGTACATCACTCAGTCTGGGCTAGAAAAAAGTATCACTCGCTCTGACTTGCAAAGAGCCATATGTTTCAACAGTTCCCCTGCAGACCTGACCAAAGCGAGGAAGACTGTAGGCGAGTTAGCAGTAATGAAAACAGCGCAGGCCAAGCGACTGACTCACTCGAAACTCTGCCTGTTACCATAGAAACTGCCTTAGGAACCCCCTTCTGTAGAACTGGGGGCAGAACTACAGAGATCTCTGAGCTTTTCAGCTATGTCAGTTCATGTATTTTTTCACAAAAATGCATAAACTGAAATTGTTTTCTAAATGTTTTTGATCATTTACAGTTTAACACCCAGTATCTCAACTTTGATGTAGCCATGCTAACAGGCTATTGTCTGTGGAAACACTATACAGCCAATCGGTACAAGGCCTGAATATTACTAGGGAAAAGGTCACATCAAAATATTATGGTTTCTGAGTTTTATATATTGCAATATTAGAAAATTAAAAGTAGAGAAAAATAAATTCTGAACTAGACTGCATTTCCGCAGAGAAAATGCAAAGTGTGCTTGCTCAAATGTAGATTACATTAGCATAAGCATAGCATTAACATTAGCATAGTGTTAACATTACCATCACATTAGCATTAGCATCGCGTTAGCATTAACATAGCATTAACATTAGCATGACGTTAACATTAGCATTAGCATTACGCTATTCATCACTAATAACCAAAAGAGCGAGTGAAGTGAAAGAGACGATTTCTCATAGGTAAACACACCACAGCACACAGTGAGAACAGCATGAAATTCAACCTCTGCATTTAGCCCATTCACCAAGAGAAGCAGGGGGCAGCTACGAACACAGCGCCCGGGGAGCAGTGTGTGGGGACAGAATCTTGCTCAGGGTACCTCAGCGGTGCCTAGCAGGCTTGGGAATCGAACCCGGACTTTCTGGTCGCAGGGCGAATGCCCTAACCACTAGGCACTAGGCATTTTTGTGAAAAAGCTGCCCCAGTTGAGTGAGTTTACCCTAGTAATTATTATTTTGGTCTGCACAATGTAGATAAAATACCACTGCAGTTATATCGCTCCATGTCTTATAGGAGGAATCAAATAAAGGCAATTCAATACACATGA
This sequence comes from Phenacogrammus interruptus, assembly GCA_037974425.1. Taxonomy (NCBI): domain Eukaryota; kingdom Metazoa; phylum Chordata; class Actinopteri; order Characiformes; family Alestidae; genus Phenacogrammus; species Phenacogrammus interruptus. The sequence continues at coordinate 12,728,967 of JBBPCW010000014.1, read as the reverse complement.
AGGGTCTGGAAGTGCAGATTAGCCACTTCAAATAAGAGGACAGTAAGAGAAGTTGGTCTTTTAGGACAATTTGGACAACATCTACAAGAAAGTAAAGCCGTTAATTGTTTTAAAATCAGTAAGCATAACTGTGGTCTACAGATGATTAATAGAGCATGTCCACACACTTAACACTGTAACACGGCATGGAAACCTCTTGATCAAACAGACAGTCATGGCTTATTAACCAAAGCAATGAGGTAAGAGGATTTGTACTATTAGAGTTGTGTATTGTGGGTGTTAAATATAAAGTGAGTAATCAATCTGTTGCTGCTTTGATAAAACAGTACTCATGTCATAGAGGCCAATCATATTTATGTTGGTAATTTACTTCATGACCTCCACTACACATGCACACATCTTGATCTTGTACTTACAAACATGAACAAATTCAAGTATTCAAGGACCCAACATGGCAGTTTCAGACATGATTAATAACTGTTACAACACCGTTTTCATAATGTCAGCTTTCACAGCTGCTTGCTGCAGTTCAACCAGTATTGTTCAAAGTTTACTAAGATTAAGTGAACTTAATAATTATTATTGTATAAAATACATGAATTCAAACGCTTGGAGTGACAAATGTCTATTGGCTTTTTACTTTTCAGACTTTCCTCAAATTCAAAAATTTCAAGAATTTCAAGGAATCGTGACTCATAAAGCACTTGTAAAGCACACTGTGGCAAAATTCGAAACAGCTGAATCATAATAATGATAATCATATTACACAGTCCTAATTTTGCAATATCAGAACTGTAAGGAAGATGCCACAAACATTTTGCTCTACCGCAAAACTTACCATTGGAGACCTCCTCTTTTTTGCGTATTGTATGATCCTTGGTGAACTTTACCCTCTGATGTGCTTCAATGCAAGTCTTGCACAGCCATTCCCTACACTCCACACAAAAACCAATGGCACTGGCATTGTCTTCACAGCTTGTGCATACCTGTATTGTCAAAGGCAAACACATACATACAAAGAGTGTTAAAACAGGCCCGATTTAAAGAGGGTTAACTGTGGCCTCACATTCATGGCAAACGTTACTTTGTGATGCTGAAACCCTTGGGTTTGTGAAATTAGACACTACTGACATGAGGGAACCCCAGGCATTGGCTCACCTGTGTCGATTTCTCTGTTGAAGTGCTGGAGACCTCTGTTGTATCCTTCACAAAGTAATTGTCCACCATGTCTGTCTGTTTGTACTCCTGGTAACACACCATGCACCGCATGACGTTGACTAAAATTTAGCAGAAAAGAAAAAAAGGAACAAGAAACAGTGAGAGAAGCAAATCACTGCATGGAGATGTGCACAGTAATGTTGACCTAGGGTCACTTGACTGAACTACACCAACATCAGACATTTCTGCAGCTGTAATGAGGTTATGTTCCTTTAGGAACAAGACATTATGCTCCTTTAAACTGCTTTTGTTCACATGTACTACAGATCTGGCATTCACTTCACTTATTCGGTACACCTGAGATGCACTATATTCTTATGTTATTACCAGGGATTGACATAAGCGGTACGCAAGCAAGATTTGGTGTATCTGGTTTGACAAATGCGCACCAGTTTAGTCTTCACTGCGCAAATGCGTACCTAATTTGATTAACTTCATACTGGATCTCTAAGTACAACCACTCAGGAAAGGAAAAGCTTAAAAAGAAAAATAACGATGTTTTAAAATACGGTTCCTGCCAGTCCGCGGAGACTTGCTTCTGCACCAATCAAAATTCTGGGCGGGCTGGGCTTGCTGTAATAGAAAATATTTTTTTAAATTTTATTTATTTTTTCATTTTATTTTTTACATTCTTATTTTATATTATCTTGCACAATCCAGGAGCTGGCCAGATAAGCATTTCACTATGTACGTTATCCTGAATAACTATGTATGTGACAAATAAAGCTCTTCAACCTTGAATTGTGCTCCCATTTCATGAAAGATAACATTCCTGACAGCTGGTGCTGTTGATTGGATATATCTGGAGATCTAGTCAAAGATTTCCAGCTATTTTTAAGCCTTCAGACAACAGCTTAGAAGTGTGCATAGTTGCTGATAAACTAGAAGCAAGAATAGTGCACCACAAAGTTATAGATCAACCCTGACTAACTGAAGTTATATTATGCAAATAGATTTTGTTCCATCTTTTATCCAAAGAAGTTTGATGCCTATGAACCCAGGGAGAATTCATTGAACTGGGATACTATAATAAATTAAACATATAGGAGAAGAGGTAAGATACTAAAACTAACAATCCTGCACTGTGAACAGAACCACCACCATCACACCCACATACACACTAATAAAAATACACACATGCACAATAAAAACACAGGGATTCAGGAGCACTACAAGATAATTGAAACAAACAAAAAAAAATTCCCATCATTTTCACATTAATACCTCATCAAAAATGAGCTGTGAAAAAGAACTGCGCCTGAGGCCCAGAGCTGCACATTAGCTCTATATTACAGTGCGCACTTGTTTAATTTATAAAAATCCATTCTAATGAAAACTATCATTCATGGTGGATTTAAGACACATTTGGCCTTCGCCTGCAATGGCCAAGACGGAATTTTCCTTTTGGGTGTACTAGCGTACAGGCATTAGATTAATGTAACCATTAACCTAATTCAATTTCATTTTAATCCGATTTTCAAATCAGATGCTGACTGATAAGGCCCTTCCCCTCCCCCACACGTCCATTAATCACCCAGCCCCCCTGCTAATCTCACTGACATGCCATCAAATTCACTTCCCCCATCTAACCGGCTGCAGCCAGAACTGGTTCAAGCCGGTTGGATCCTGTTTGCACTGGCTCTTACTGCATTCAGCCAGTTCCCCCTAAGCCCCAGCTGTACAGGTCGGCCCCTGATTGGCTGGTAAGTGCAGCTGAAGTGAGCCACTGTAGAGAAGTGGTCTCTCACTCTGCTCTCCAAGTACAAGGCCACTGCAGTGGATTCACATTGTCCCTTCATTAACTGGAGGTGCTGGGAGGCTTCTGCTCAAGTCACATATGCTCCATAAAACAGCTAATACGGTTCACTCCAAATGAATAACAACTACAGCCCTAGTAAACATCAAGCTTATGACAATATGGCAAGTTAATCCCGATAAATTCTGCTCTAAAACAGTCTGAAAATGTAACAACTGCCACAAGATTAAACAACAAATGCCTAAAAATAGAGAATGATATGAATACCATCCAACAAATAACATTCACTCATGAAAGAAAATGTTACTATGCGTGAACGTTATGGACATGGCAGCTAAACATTACAAAACAACAGTCATACATTCAACCCATCCCAAATCAGTGGAGCATTTTGTTTTTAGGAGCAGAAATATAGACATTACGACCACAGTTAGCATGTGAACCTCATACTGGCTTAGTCCAGCCTGCATAATAGTGGCCTCTATAAATATGTTCTTCACAATATATGAAATATAGGATCAGCAGCTATGCTATTCAATTTATAGGGTATCTTAACTAGAAAGAGTCAAAGCAAATGGATTTTAAGTATGAAAAGGAAGGCAGTAAATAAGAAGAATAAACCCGAAGGCACATATGAACAAAAGGGTGCCATAAAAGTGAGCTCAATAAAACTGCAGGATAGGACAGGCTCACCACAGCACCAGAACAGATGCAGGGAACACGTCAGCCTTAATGCACATGGCATTATATTAAGCACTGGAGATTGGATGTAATGTTTGCAGTGTCAAAACAAATCAATCCCACCAACACTTTCAATGGCTCTGGCCCACTTATCCCCCCCAGCCGAGTGCCCATTCAAATGGTGGATCTATTTTAAAATGGATAACTTTTAATTTTAATCAGTGAATTACAGCAATATCTAATGAGATGTAGACCAAGGTAGGAACCTATGGATTTGGGTATTTTTTTAAACTTATGTTCATTTACGATATTAGGAAAACAGCGCCATCGCAACATTCAACATTATCGCATATCACATGCGATAAGTAAGTAAAAACTTAGTCTTTATAGTGTTAATGTTTTCTTGCTTTGGATTTGCTAGTAACAGACTCCAGACACCGACTAGTCTACGCAGGAAAAAAAAATTAAATGCTTCCATTCCAACATGTTTTTTTTAAGAATTTACTTAAACAGAGCATTTAATGCCTCCCATAAAACATTTGAACCATTGAACATTGTTGAAA
>JBBPCW010000014.1:12704055-12715367 GCA_037974425.1 Phenacogrammus interruptus | reverse complement strand
AAATCCCCTGACCTTTGCAAACAAATTGAAGCAACCCAGCCTACTGATGATACAGTGAACTTCTGGCAGTCTCTTCCCTTTTCCACAAGGCTGTATAACACAGTGGTAAAATACAAAACATGTCAAAACAAAGATAACTCAAGCAGAAGGCACTTACATTTTAGTGTATGTATTCGTTACTTTTACACCAAATTAACATGTCTACTAACAACCCACCAATATTTTGCAACAATAGCCAAACCACCGGCTCCCATCTTCACCCGTCAGGACAAATGAAAAGGTTTCACTGTGGATGAGGAGAAAAAAAATAGTTCAAGATTGAACTATAATACAGGAAGTAATGACAATGTTTAAGTGATAAAAACAGATTTAAAAAAAAACACTAGCAAAGTTTAGACTGGTTGTAACTATCAGTTTGTAAATTCTAAGCTGATTTTCAGTTCTGACTCAGAAACACAAGAAATGACTCAAAATACACACAAAGAATGACTCAGTTTGGAGCCCTGTATAACCTGTTAGCATCTGCAGATGGCTTCCAGTCCTGAGCATCTGGAAAGCAGAAACTAGGAATGGCCTTCAGTCGATCCTCAGCCTCGCGAGACAGTCTGGAGGACTTCTCAAACTACAGGAAAAAATCGAATAGTTTAAATCAACCCTTTGATCATCGGGTACTATTAGTTAGCAGAATGGTAGTAACTCCATTGTTAGGTGGTACTGACAAAATTCAACATCAGTATTGTATTTGACTAATATTTCAAAAGTATAAATTCTGCAATAATAAACACATGCTTCCTGAGAGCTGCTGCATGTGCTAAAAGACTGTCTCACAGACATGAGACAGAGCTGTTCTGTTCTGTTACAATTCTTGAAAAATGATATTCCACAAGTTTGTAAATGTTAAAAAAACAGAAACCAGAAATAAAACATTTTATGTATTTAGTTTTTTGTACCTTGGTGGGGAACTGTTGTGTGATCTCTGGGTAGTATGTGTTTCCGGGAGAATGTTTTCTCAATGACACCACGACAAACAGCTGGAAGAGCTGTTCTTGTTGCAGCTGGATGAGGTCCCTCTCTAAAGTGCGATACCCTGGTCTCCTCCTCAAAGTGGACTGAACATACACGAGGCGCTGAGACCCACCTGACCCGAAAACCAGTGTAGAAAGTGACTATGACTGTGACTACAGTGATAATAACTATTTTTAGTATATACTATACAGCATAAAGATTAGTACATAATATATAACATAAGATGCTCAATGAGCATTTTGCAATGCAGGTATTAGTAGGAAGGAGAAACAGACCTTTAGTGTTGTCCTCTGGATCACTCTCTGTACCACTCAGTTCATCTATGATACATAAAACAATGAGTTTGAGAGGGAGAAGGAGATGAAGACAGATATTGAGAAGGTAAATATGGTAAGGTCACTTTTCTATATGTCCTGCAACAAACAGGAAATGTTGATAATGTCCAAAGTAAAGAATTCATTATCTTTTTTGTTTTCATTATAAAAATTACAATCAATAATGAGGTGTTATAGCCATGTGTACACTGATACCTCTGCTGGTGCTCGTCTGACTTTTTACTCTCTTCCGTCCTCTCTTAGCCTGGAAGATCTCTTGGATCCTGCTCACGTACTGCACAAGAAACAAATAAACAATGAGCACAGAGGACGGTTTGATCACAGCCACTGTTGATTTAAACCACACATACTCTGAAGAAAGAATCAAAAGGACTGCAGGCCAGTGCCTGTGAATCTAAGGGTGTCTCTTTTCATGAGTCAGACAAATGAATTTCTTGTAACACTGGCATTACAGAAACTAGTTAGTCAAGATTTGTAGCCATGGTAACCCTGCCGAGCAACTCATGTTAAGACTGCTGACAGTATGACAGCACAATTCATGAGGAACGGAAAGAAAGAGTCTGCTGTTCTTCCTCTGATAAAACACACTGCCCTTTATATAACAAACTACATCAGTTTTACTATTGGTGAAGGCGTAATTCTTTGGAGCAGTTCTGCTGAGAGTATTTCCTACTGCTCTACACACACATGTTTAAAGTGCCCAATAAAAACACCTTGAATAAAATAATGATGTAGGATCTTGCAAAAATCACACCTAAAAGTAAAGAACGGTAAAGTGGCCCCTTGTAGTCAAGTGTGAAGAAGCCACAGCACACAGTGTGAACAGTGTGAAATTCCTTCTCTGTATTTAACCCATTCACAAAGTGAAGCTGTGGGTAGCCACATGTAAAACCCAGTCTATTTTGAATTCACAGCTTTTGTGGTGTCAAAACCCCCCAGCATATTTACTTTTATCACCCAAATTACTGAATGTTTAGCAATAAAGAGAGGTTACAAAATGTAAATATAAAATGACAGACACATAGTAACACATAGGAAAAAATGTGGGCCTCAGGGCAATAACAATACAGGGCTGCTTTAAGGCCAACAGACAAATATTTAAATCAGTCATAAGATACATGAGGTATATTAAAACAGACAAAGAAAGCATCAAACTGCACAATACTGTGACCTCTGACAGCACTAGAGCCACCTGATTATTTAGGCAACAAGCTCAAATTTTGTTACTTCAGTCAAATATGTGTACATAGACAAACTGTCATTTACAGCTATATACACATGTAAATGTGGTTAGAACTGATTAGGTTCTTGTGGTGAGACTCATTTTGTCATGCCCCTGTTGAATTGTTTGTGCAAAGTATGTATTTGAGAACGTCCTGAAATAGATTCTCTAACTAGCATTAGTATTACAGACAGACATGTATCGCAGTAGCACTTTTCACAATTTCCACGCACCTCACTCAACCTCTTCTTACATTAACCCTCCCCCCCCCCCCCCCAAAAAAAAAAAACCCACACTTGACCTAGAACAAAAACAAACAGCTGAATGGTGATTGTAATGAACTTAAATGAATTTGGATACTCCTAACTATCTGTTAACTGCTGTAATCATCTGTAGTACATAGTTCAGGACTAATGAAAAACAAAATTCTTTTTATTACATTTAGAGGTTTCTAGATTAATTAACATATGAACATCAGAATAAGCCAAGGTTACCAACTCTTACCTCCCAGCCTAGATCTCTTGAACCATGGAAGCAGCTTTCTTCCATTAGTTTCATGTGTGTAGATGTGTTTAATAAACAAACAGTTTAATAAATAGTTTTAAGCTGTCTGAACGTGAATGCAGAAGAGACGAATAATGGCTTGGTTAGTCAGCAGTGGTCGGCATGTGGCACATGGCACGGGTGATAACACTCAGTGTCTCAAAAACTCCAAAAAGGCTATTTCCTGTCTCCTCCATCCGGCTTCTCACTATTTCCCCTCACCCTCTTCCTCAGAAAGGATACTCCTGCTCATGTGTAGCATCTTTTTTTCCTCTTTAGCCTTAATATGTCATATTCTACAGTTTCACAGGTATCTCATACTCCTCATGAATTCATGCACAAAATTTAAACACAAAAATTTCATGACATTACTCATTTCTGTACCTGAGGCTGGCGCTGAGTTCTGTAGAAAGTAGCATGTTGTGTTGCTGATGCTTTTTGTGTACTTGTCTTAGGTGATATCAGTGACTGCTTAAAGTCCCCTGCTTCTTCATGCAATCTGTCAACGTTGGCTCGCAACGTATAGGGTTTTGGAGGCAGCTACAGCAAAAAACAAAACAAAAAACAAAACAAAACAAAAAAAAAACCATGGAAAAACAGTTAAAATCAACTCTCAAATACAATCAACCGTAACAGTATTGTGGTACCTACGGAAGGTGTAGGTACCACATTGTAAGACTGTTATTTGATCCTAAGCTGGTATCATACAGCTCTATGAGAAGTATTTGCCTTCTCCTTTACTGCATATTGGTCACAGATGATGCTTTTATACTTCAAACAAATAATATTTAGACAAAGAGAACCTTGTGATGCACGTAATATGATACTTCAACTAGTATTTCCTATAATTTGATCAGTCTTTCACATTATTGTGGATTATTGAGGAGTCCACTCTTCTCTGCAAAACTGTTTTAATTCAGACTGGTTTTCAAGAATGAATTTGAGGCCCAGCCACAACATCTCAGCTGGGTTCTATTTAGGGCTTTGACCAGGTCAAGGCTTCACAACAGGTTTAAAAGGACCTGTGCATCCAAAAATGTTGCATGTTGGGCTTGCCTGTTCATAGTCTATTATCTCCAGTGTGCTTGCAATAATTTGTTTGTTGTTCCAATAATTTGTTTGCTATTTCATTTAGAAATATTCCAGCACTACAGGTTCAGCACTACTTTTCAGCAGTCTTTCTAATATTTTTTCCAATCCACCTTAAGGGGTGCAGCATGCCGATTTAAGACAGGCCGGAAATATTTCCAACAAATATGGAAACGAAAATAGGTTTATAAATTTCAATACAAGCGCAATAACTCTGGAAGCCAAGTAAATTATTTGAATGTTTTATATGTACAGTAATCCCACGCATATGATTGTTTTATACCTTGGCTTACCCTTTTTAGTTTTGTTACTATTGGCAATAGTAAGAACAGTTAGAAATGCTACAAACATATATATAGTTATTGCCAAAAAAAAGCAAAAAAGGCGCAGTTTCCATGTTATTGTAGGGATTTCCGCGTACCATTATCAGCTCCGTTCGAAGAACCCCTTCATTCAGTAAATTCAGGTACTAGTGACTGTCCACATATTGGTCTTTTCACTGATGACCTAAATTACCTTTGGGGTGCGAGGGGAAGGTCTCTGTGTAACGGTCCAGTTTCGAGACCGCATGATGGGCAGACACATAGGAGACAGTTTGATGTCCTCATATGGATTTTCCCTCGGCACTTCCGCTAGATATGATGAGTTGACAGACGTAGGAAGCAATTGTCATGAGATACATTTATTTGCTGATGCACATTTTAAAAGTGTTCATACTTTCTGTATTTAAATATGACCCAAAAACTAGCATCTACGCACTAGAATAGAGATCTAAAATGTTAAATAGGCTATCAATATGATTTTATTTTTCACGTTTCAATTGCCATTTTATTGCCCAGTCTGCATGTTGAGCAGCTGCTTAGTCACTCTTTAAAAAACTTTCATTATCATCATTGTAGATTTTTGACTATGTATGTGTTTTGGTTCTCTCTCTCTGAAGTCAGTGAGTTCAAGTCAGACTTACAGATGATGTCCTCATAGATGCTGTCCTCAGACCGGGCATGGTAGAGTCCCGAGCGGCGAGTCTCTGTTCCCCTAGACCCCTTTTGATTCCGAACTGCGTCCTCAAACTCAAAAGATTTCCTGTGGAGGGAGACATAAGGTGGTCTTGACAACAGTCAGGCTTTTATACATTTAAACTACTTTAAAAATGGTTTTCCTAAACCTTCAGCCTGTCATGAATATATCTGATAATAATTTGTGTTCAAGTCTGACTATAACAGTATTTCAGAAGACAACATTTGATGAAGTATTTAGATATATACTGACAACTGAACACTAAAGTGTTTAAAACAATGCTAAACATTCCTTCTTAAAAACACTGTTTTGTTTTACAACTAGCTTGGCAGAAAGTAAACATGCTCACAGACTTTCAGGAGTAAGGCCTTGGGTTCAAGTACTAGACATTTACTAGAGAATTCATGGGAAAAATAAAATAAATAAATAAAAATGCAAACCTTTCCATTATGACACTTCCCTGTCATGGGTCTTCAAGAAAATATGACAACAAAAAATATATAGCCTACATAGGTTTTTTGTTGTTGGTACCAATTACACTGTACCAACAACATTGGCCATGGTTGTACAGGTACATAGCATAATACGCATAAATCACCACTGAGAGAAATTCAGTATTTATAGACATACACACAGAGTACTGTGCAAAAGTCTTAAGCCACCGCTCATTTCTTCATATTTTGCTTTCAAAAGAGCCAGACTTTCTGGTATTGTTTTAACCAAGTCTTGAGGAACAGTTCTCCAGGTTTAATGAAGGCTCCCTTTCAAATGCTCTCAATTTCAGTCCAGTACCTGAACCTGACAAATTACTTGATTTTTTTTTGTTGTTAAGCCAGACATTGACCTACATATGATAAAGTCAAACATAAAACCATATTCAGATGATTCCAGATGATCAGGCGGTGATCAGTATACTGGTGGTGCTGAATGTTAAGTGATTGGAACCACAGCCTGTAAAACATTTGACCTGATTTCTTCACCTTCACCTACTCAATATGCCAAAGATAAGAGAGTTGCGGGCCTAAAATGTTTGCAACATCATTTTTTTCCTAAAACATTTTTGGGATCTCTAAAAGGTTACAGTTTGTTGTATGATCATGATTTGTTATAGTTGTGCTTATTTCTTTTTAATATAATCCATAGTGACAGTTCTACTGTGCATGTGTGCTCAAAGTCCAATCACAAGCCTCAGTCAACACTCCAAAGTTTACTATGAGTATGCATGTCCAGCCAAAGAGGAAAAGCAAACATGATATAAAATTATATAGAAGTGATCGAGGCACTGTTGAAAGTCCTGTTGCTTCATTCATTGCGTGAGAGTGTTGCAGTGAAGAAAGCCTGGAATTTTCATTTGAACCCACAGACCCACCAAAAAGAAAGATAAAGCAGACACAAAAGAATGTGCAACAGAGGGAAATGGGCCAAAATGATCAGAAAAAAAAATCAGTTACATGATAAAAGGAAAGTGTAAACACCAGAGTAAAAACAGCCTTTTGTGACCTCTGCACTCTTGGCTGAAATAGAAGTAGGCCAAGTCCAGACAATAGCCTAAGACAGAGCCAGAGAGAGCCTGACATCACAGCTGGAACAAAGCCAAGACAGTCACACTCCCACCCACTCCCTCACCAAAGTCCTCTTAACCTTCAGCAAGCGAAGTGAAACTAGTGGACAGGATATCTGGCACAACACAGTTTAGAGATAATTCCCCAAGTCAGAGAATTACACTTCATATTATTGAAACGAATCTGCATGTGATGTTAATGTTGCCTAGAACCAGAGAAGACAGTTCTGCATCGGAGACAAAAAGTTATACAAACAGAATCTGTCTGCCAAAAGCACTGAAAGGTTTCACAATGGACCACAATGGATCATTCACAAAATATCACAAGTGTGGATGCCCACAGCAAAATGGAAAATGAGATTTGATCACCACTCCATGCCTTGCATCTTTAACAAAGCAACAGCTTGATATTTCAATAAATTAAAGTAAAGTGGCCCTTATAGTCATGTGTGAACACACCAGAGCACAGCACACAGTGTGAACAGGGTGATATTCTTTCTTTTTATTTGACCCTTTCACCAAGTGAAGCAGTGGGCATTCAGTGACGCAGCACGCGGGAAGCAGTGTGTGGGGACGGTACTTTGCTCTAGGGTACCTCAGTTGTGCCACTAGCAGTTCTGGGATTCAAATCCACAACCTTCTAAATGCAGGGGCAACTGCCTAACCACTAGGCTATCAGCTGCCGCAATGTGTCGACTCCGGTGGGACTCGAACCCACAATCTTTGAAATCGCCCCTTCAAACAGCTAGAAGTCCAAAGCTTTGTTTGTTGTGTCTTTAGTGTTCCAACTAGCCGTCGTTCGTTTCTATGCCAAACCACAATAAGGCAGAGTTCCTCATTAACATGTTTTGCCTATCTCCATAAAAGTCACATGTTGGATATCTAATCCAACAACTAATACTTGCCATAAAAGTTCCTCATAGGATACTGCAGAAGAATGCAGTGACATCATCTGCATTTCCCATGTCTTGAGTAAAACGTCTTGAACCAGGAACAATTATTTGGTGCATATACATATCTGAGGTGACGAACACCATGCAGCGATATGCTAGATGAACTAAACAATTTTATCAAAAATAATAAAATTTCACCCAAATCTGTTTTCCAAATTCAAGATAACCCATTTCGTATCATTCCTACTAATCCTAAATAAACCTGAAGAAAATACTACATATGTGTGTCAGAAACACATAGACAGGTGTGAATGTTACGGCTGATCAGTGTACATTACTGTGTACAGGATTGCAGCTGCATACCAGTTTTGTGAAATACTGTGGAATGAAAACTGATGGAACCAAAGAGAGAATATCCCCCATGCATGCACATGTCCTTTCCTCCTCAACTGCCTGTCAAGAGTTCGCAGTCAGTACAACACACACATGCAGCAAAAAAATGGAAGAGAACAGCACGACTGGTATCATAAATCTCCATTCCCTAAAAAAGATTTTAAAATCAACAGCATGGGGTTACTTTGGGTATCCCATAAGATTGTCTTGATGGTAGATGTCCAGTTTGCAAAAAGCTTGTCTTTCTCCTATAGTGCATTCTGGTGCTATTCCTTCCTTAAGTGAGCAGTGCAAATACACTCAGCCAGCCAAGAAGACATAATTTATTATACCAGGCCACCTTCTTGTATTTCTTTATGGTCCACTTCTGAAGCCTGCATGCCCAAATCTGTAGCCATCATTACAATTTTTTTTAGCAATCTGTGCTATGACAGTATATTTATCAAACACACATTGGCATACAGGTTCTATTTAAAAAACACCATGCAATATCTAAGAACAAAGAAAAAACAATGAGAAACCAATTGAATACATTTAGGTTATTCATTGTTGCTGCCTGTACAAAAACTTTTCCAAAGCTGCCACAGACCAGTAGAATTGGTCAAAAATGACTTAAGAGATACACTAAAGTATGCTACATATCAAGGATATTTTAGGAAAGGATTTTCTTTAGGAAATGATATTATTCCAACAACGAAGTTATGATCCTACAGTTATTTTTCCACATCAAAATGTATAATTAAGGGAAAGGTTCAGTCATACTTGGTAATTTTGCTAGTTCTCACCAGCATGACAATATAAATATTTTAACTGAACTATTCCTTTAAATTTCTGCACTCATTTAATCCCAATATTTAATATGATGGATCTGATCTTTTACAGCAGGTCTATGAAATAAAGCGGACAAAATGTTGGAAAAATTGTCTGAAGTATCTGGACTTGCCACCACTCCGAGCACTCTCAGCAGGGCCATAAGCATTCAACAGCTTTCACTCACCTGTTCTTCCTGTTTCTGGAAAAGCCATTGGTAGAAGTGCCCGGACACGGTGGAGGAGGCCCACTAGGAGGACGTATGACATCAACCTTTCTTCCCTGTTTTGATTGGCTTACAGGCGAAATCTGCTTTTCCCACTGGGCAATATGTGCAGGCTGGCTTTTACCTCCTTGGTACTGGAATGTGCGTTGTGGCTTAGGTGGGGGTACATCACGTTCTTGTGGATTCTGTGCAGCTTCCCCTGAGACAAGGCTTTTAGATGGGGATGAGGAGTCTTTCGCTTTATCCCAGAAGGAGTCTTCACCCTCCAGTCTCTTCCAAAAACCCCGGGAGGTGTAAAAATTCCCAGGAGGTAAAGAGTCCTCAGGATCTTCTATACACTGAGTTAGAGATGTGATATCTGCATCTGTGAAGTGATCATTAGAATCAATGCTATTGTTCCTCAGCTTTTTAACGTCCAGTTTGCTCACAGAAGACTGGGTTTGGGTTAAATCAGGAGATTGCTTGGGCACAGTGACCGAGCTAGTGGCTTTGTTCAAATGTGCTCGGTCCTGGTGCGAATCGGACTTCCGTCCCGCGGTAAACTGCCTGTGACTAGCCTGGTTTTCCCTGAAATCCAAGCCTAGGCTTACAGCTTTTGACAGGTCCGATTTCCTATGCAGTTCAACACTTTTATTATCGAAGCAAACACCATTTCCTAGCACATCACCAGAGAAAGTGCGAGTGACAGGGGTGCCATGGATCTTGGCCTTACTTTCATGGACATCGTCCTGGTGGCTGAGCCCTTCAAACTGGGAGATTTTCTGTTTAATGTTAATACCACTGTTCCGCCCCAGTGGTCTGTCATTAACGGGTGACTGCCATGCAGCCGATGCTCTTCCTCCTCCTCCTCCTCTTCCTCTTCCTCCTTGTTTCCCATAGTCTGCTCCCAGGGCTAGCATGGCAACCAGTCCAGGCCACAGAGCAAGCCAGCCCTCACTGCACACACATCACTGGAGGAAGCCTCTGTGCCATTTGTACTGTTGTTGGATAGGATGTCGCAGTCAGGAGATTGGTCCAGGATTAAAGCTCACGGCTGCTCCTTTGTCTAAGAAGCTAAGTTTCCAGGTTCTGTGGCATTCTGCCATCACACGGCATCCTATAACGCAAAAGAAAACAAACAAAAACACAGAAGTTAAATTGTGATGGCAGCACAGGGTGCTAGTTAATAGACTGGGTTAAAAACACCATAGGAATGCAAAGGATAGAAGCTGTAAGAAGCACTGCATGGATTTGTATAAAGGGAGGAAGCTGCAGAGAATTGTCTCTGTCAAGGTCAGTGGTACGGCCAAAAATAAAACAGAATTGAGGGGGACAGAGAGAGAGACAGATAAAGAGAGCGAGACAACAGTAGGAACAGGAGGCATTGTGCAGGTCTTCTGTAGAGGCCCTTCACCCACGGCAACCGTTCCCCGCCCCCGTGTCCCGTTTCCCTCAGCCGCCCCCTCCCTCTCCAGCTGGGTCTCCCCAAGTACTGCCATGCATTAACACACTCAAGAATAATGTAATTCAATTTCCCCACTCTCAGAAAAGGCCTTTCAGTATGGCACGAAAAGGACAGGCATCCCAAGTATTTTTACATCCATACTCACAAAATAGACAGCGTCTTGTTAACGCACAATAGCACCCTTTAAAAGGGCTTTCGGCACATCAATCAAAAGGGGAAAAAAACTAAATATGCAGCATTTCATGCATGTTAGTTATTGGCTGTTTCTGTGCAACAAGCTGAACGCAAATAAAGAGCACTTGAAATTCTTCAAGGGATTCTGTCTCTCAGGCGACTGCTGAAGCTTTCGATGGACCTGGCAGCCATAACGCAGGCCCTCATCTACAGCCAAAGTGTTTTGGACACGTTGCGTGTTGTGCTGAGGAGTCTGAAAGCGCTCAGACAGGAAGACATGATGGAATTCCTCAGTACTGAGCATCTACAGCATACTAATAATTCTATGTGCTGCATTCCACAGCAGCCAATGGGTAACGGGAGGTTAGGATGGGTACATATGACCAGAAACAGTGCGGCTCCCAGCCCAAAAAAGGTGCCTTTGTTCTGGCTGACCTAAATTGAACGTATGCACTGGAATCCCAGGAAGATCAGAGCCAGAACCCATCCCCCTGATTCACCACATCAACTGACTGACCCACTTGTGTGAATTTTTGTGTGTGTGTGTGTGTGTGTGTGTGTGTGTGTGTGTGTGTGTGT
>JBBPCW010000014.1:12665779-12679838 GCA_037974425.1 Phenacogrammus interruptus | reverse complement strand
ACATGTCAGCCGTGTGGAACTATTTCAAAGTGAATGAAGACACTTTAACTTTGACATGATGACGTTAGGACTCGACGAATTCGGGTCAATGGAGACCTCAGATTCGTGATTCGTGAGTTATTTAATGGATCTGGGTGATTCACCCGGATGAGTCGTGAATCAACAACAGAGTTCTCCCGTGTGGAAGTTTTTCAAAGTGTCCGCAAGCTATGGTGACTTTCATCTTGATATTTATTTTCTTTCTCTCGGTCTGTCTCAGTCTCTCTCTCTCTCTCTCTGTGCCTCTCTCTCTCGTTCGGATCGCGCCAGTTTTAAACTTGTTTCTCTCTCTCTGTCACGCGTGCGCTCTATGTACCTCTCTCTCTCTCTTTCACTCACTCTTTCGTGACTTTACAGGAGCATGCCAATCCCCCCCCCCCGGTATCGGTATGTACTGAAATGCAAGTACTCGTACTCATTTTCCAAAAAAGTGGTATCGGTGCATCCCTAATGAATAATCAACATTATTAATTAATTACTGTGAAATAAGCTTATTTCCCAGGAACAGCATTGATCCAAGCGACAAGCGGCCAGAAATAATACTTCTTAGGCTGCAATCTTCCATATTTAGTAAAATAGGAAAAAAAAACTTTACACTTCTAAAAAGGAAAAAAAAAAAAACATTGTTCACATAAAACAAAACCTATTTCTCCCCTGGAAAAATACACGGCCCTAATCTACAAAACAAAATGCCCACCCTTCCCCAGACAAAAATAAATAAATAAATAAATAAAATCCACCCCCTACCCTGTTTTGTATATGGCCCAAGGTTTATCAGGGGCTCTGAGCACTTAAATGTTTTCATTATTTTTAAAACATTCCTCAAGCAAATGTAAAAGAAAGGCATGCCTACATAAACTTGATGTTGAGAAGAGGAACATGTATATGAAACAAAGCAAAATCTTCACCTGTAATAAAAACAGGGAACCGGGCAGACGCATTCTGGATCTGAAGACGAACCAGACAGCGAAGGTAGTCTGGCCTGTCTCTTGAAATGACATCACACTCATGATAGGGCAGGACCTCCACTATCCCAGCTTCCTGGCAGCAGTCAATGAAGTTCTTTTTTGTCTGTGCCTCAGGACAGCATCTGAAAACAATTCAGCCAATAATCAGTCAGAGACTCATACTGGTACTGTAGATACCATCAAACGTTGATATGTCAACACCAAAATCTTACTTCATTCACCCAGATATTTTGTATTTTTAAAAAAAAATGGACAAAATGATCTTTGCCATTTCACTTTCCGTTTTGTAATTTGTAACTTTTTAAAAAATTTTTTACATTAAGATGTTTCTAGAGGCATTTTCTGTATGGAGTTGGACTTATCTGGAATACAGTAATCCAATATACGTTATTGGTATACTGTATATAATGTATAAAAGGGGGGGGGTTTAAAACACTAACATAAAAGGACAAGACAGAGCAGGCACGCAGTTGCAGGCTTCTTTTTTTAATGGTGGTTGACAATTTTTCCGTGTATTACTGGCACAAAAAAGGCAGGGATCTTTGCAGTTTCCACGTTATTGTGGAGATTTCCGTGTAAAGCGATGAGTTTGGTTCTTTAAAAAAAAATCTGTGTGACTGAATCTGCCACTCCTGATTTGTGTAAAACTGGGGGATTACTGCATATTACGTTCTAAAAGCAGTAGAGTGGGGGGGGGGGGGAATAATTTTTTTTTTGGTTACAAAAACAAAATGCATAAAAATGCGTATTTTTACAGTGTAAACCCTAAACATGCCCCCAAATATGCTCCCAGAACACTTTAATTTAATTTTAAACTCAGTTTAATACATTACCCTTAAAGAAAATGTGAAGGTAAACCCGTATTCGCCTCTTTTAATTAAAATTCCCGGCTGACATATGCAACTCGGAAGGTCGTGGGACAAAAGTATTGGGACACTGTGGAAAGGTGATATGTTTTCGGGGAATATTCCCTTATCAACTTGGGCTACAAATACAAATGACGGCTTGTTGGAAAGGTCTCCTGGAGATCAATCAAACCCTGCTTGCAGGGGCCCAACCCTGGTGTGGAATTAAAAAAAAGTGATTGTGAAAACATGCAGAAAACATATATTTATTGCCACAAAAAATGCAGTTTCTGCGTTATTGTGGGGATTTCCGCATAAAACTATGAGGTCGGTTCTCAAAAAAATCGGTGTGACTGAATCTGCGACTCCTGATCTGTGTGAAACTGGGGGGTTACTGCATTTGGAAGGTTAATGTGTTTACCTTGCATCTTCCCGAAGCTTGCGGCTATCTCTGTAGTGCAGAAACCATTTCCACTTCCCTTTTTTGTCTAGCTCCTCCATAATGCCCACAACCTTTTTCATGTTTTCTTGTAATGTTTAATAAAAAAAGAGAACAAAATGATATTTTGAAATTCTGAGAAAGCTGAACAAATTATTTGAAGTAATACTTTCTGTATTCAAAAATCACTACCTAAGGTCAGCCTGTCCAGAGCGATTTCATCAAATACCACAAAGCCTCCCTTGGCAAAAAGTTCTTGATGTGTGAGATTCACAACATCATCAGGTCGGTCGATGCCTGCAAAGAAGACTCTGGATGACTTCTTCAAATCCAGCAAACACGGGACCTGGAAAGAACAGATATTAAAGTTCTTTTCACATTGGGCAAAAATTTCTGTGAAATTCTGAAAATACTCCATGATACTGACTCACTTCACAAAAATGGTTTGCAATGTCCTCATTCCTTAATATAATAAGAAGAGGAGGTTGGTCTTTGTCATCGATGTCAAACTGACAAAGTTCCACTGCTGTGTGTCCCTCCGCCTCCAACAAGTCCTTGAGATCGGAGCAACATCCATGAATGGACATTCTATGTTCACACCACAACTGTTCTGTAAATACAATTACTCATCTAATGTTTGCCTACCTTGGTTTCCTCGAAAAAAGGGTCTGCAGATGTAACCAGGATGTAGAACTTGTATTTAATCTTGCAGGCTTGTCTCACAACAGAGTTCAAGTTATCATGCAGATTATCAAACATGGCTTTTTTAATGTGGCCACAGAATGCAGATTGTGTGCCACCTGCAGCCATCTCAGCATCCCATTTTCTTTTCGTCTTGCCCTGGTGACGAGGAATGGTCTTGCCAACACAAACATCATTCATCATGGTTTTGTAGGACATTGCACAATCTTTTGTTATATCCGATACCCTGGTGCAAGCTGTCTCGTTGCCTCTTTCACAGAAAAGGCTTTGGAGATGCAAAGGTTTACCACAATTCATAGTATCCCTCATGCCTTTCCTTTCAGACATGTCGACGTTTATCTTAAACTTAGTAAGAGTTGGCCAGGCCTCATCAAACTGAACAGAACTTTCTTGCTCAGCAAGTCTTGAAAACTGAATGGTCATAGCGGTTTCAGGTGGACTGACATTCGGTTTCTGTTGTAAATTAGCTCTCCGAGTTGCCTTGGTGGTTTTGAGCATCTGAGTCATCTTCTCAGAGAAAATTAAATACTCCCGTTCCATTACCGACTGGGTGATTTCAGATTTTGATCGCTGATCCTCCCAGTTATGAAAAGAATCTTCCATGTTCAGGTTCATGCCAGTTGTGCCTACTGATCGCTTGAGCGTGGAAGTGTTTTCAAATATGGCTCTGTTACCTTTCTTGTCAAACACAGTGATGATAGAAGATGGGGGAACATGAGCAAATCCATCATTTTTCTCACTTGTGTGAAAAACTCCTTCTCTCTTGAAATACTTGCGCCAGTCAAAAGATTGCTTTCTTTCTGCTTCATACTGATACGGAGTAGAAGTGACTGTCCGTAATGTTTTAGTTCGATCTGAACCAGAAGAAAATTTCCCCATTATGCTGTCCTCTGCATCCGCTTGAAAGTATTCTTGATCCCACTTATCCTGATAGGAGGTTCTCTTGAGTTTCTTTCTACTGTAACAAATACTGTCCGAGTCATCATGGGATTGAGAGAAACATAAATCTGCTTTATGTCTGAAACTCCTTTCATCTGACTTATCCACAGAGGACATGGAATCTGCATAGTAAAACTGTTGTTCCCAGCCAGGGATGTCAGAGTCACACTCTACAGTCTTCCTTGGCATTTGTGCAGCTTCTCTGTAAATGAAAGTTTGGTTTATGAAACGTGCGGTAGGATCCTCTGACTCCTCATCATATGCATGAGGTTCCCTGAGTACCTCAGGTCCATCTGGTTTGAAGCTAGACCCATGCATCCATGACAAAGATGGTTCTGATGACTGCTCTTCATATTGCTCAGACTTATCATCAAATTGGTTCTTTTGAGGCTGACCATCTATAGAACTGTAATCTCTTGGTTTGGGCGTGGCCATATGGCGGTCAAAATTAGGCAAGCTCTGTTTGGGCACATGCTTACTGATTAATGATTTGCTTGAATCAGTCACATTAACTGTGGTGTCATACTCCCTAACAGACCAACAAGTACCCTGAGGCGAGGATTGTTCCTCGTCACCTGCAAAGTTAGAAAAGTGTTTCTCTGAATTGGTAGGTGGACACACAGATCTGACAGGTGACAAACCAGTGGTGGTGGGGCTCCTGTTTACATAGTGGAGCTCTCTTTCAAAACTGTGATTGTCTTGCAAATCTTCACAATCCTCCTGATCATACGGCAGTTCATCCTGAGTAGGGGTACAGCTTCTGCTGTTTTGCTCAGAGTCTGTATCAATTTGCAGAGCTGGTGGGGTCATCTCCTGACTGTCAAAATTAGAACTAATCAAAGAGATTTTATCAACAGACATTTTGCAAATTGTAGTTGCACATTTCTGGTCAGGGTTTTTCTCTTGTGATTGAAGGTCTTTGCTTGTAACATCCCTCTCTTTTAGTGTTGTATTTGAAATAGCTAAATAATCAGCTGCTTTGGAACTAGCCTCATTCATGTTATGTGGTTCTGAAATAGTGGCAGTGGAAGGGGAGACATTGCTGTATACCTTTTCAGGTTCAGCCTGACTTATTACAGGACTCTCATTCTCAGCCACAGGTGAGGGACAAAGCACTGTCTTTTTACCATTAGTCTCTGTTGTGGAACAAGTGTCATCAACAGCAGGTGAAGCATGGCCTTCATTCAACTTAATGAACTGATGTGCAGTTGAACTCAGGAAATCTGTGGATGTATCAGCGTCCATCTCTGGTGGAGCACAATCACTAAAGTGCTCCTCGTCACTGCTTAACAGAAATGTCCTAGTCCTTATTTCAGTATCAGCACAACAACCAATATGTTCAGCAACATCACCACTGGAGTCATGCACTTCGTTCACTTTCCCTTGAATTTCATCTTCCGAACCCTTCTCATCACAGATTTGCATATCCACTTCTATGCAGTCTTTTTCCAAATCTGACACATCAGACCCACCAGGTCTTCTCTCCTCCAACTCCATTTCACTGTTGGAGTTTTTATGAACAAGCTGTGCTTGTTCTCTTTTTTCACTTTCATGACTTTCTCTTATGTCTTCATCATTAGATTTCTCACATTTCCCCAACACATGTTCCTTGCTGATTTCTGCATTAATTACTTCGTGAACTGCCATAGCCTCTATGTTACCATCATGATGCTCAGTCACAGATGTACAAACTTCGAAAGCAGATTTAGGGTTGGCGTCCTCCGTTTTATCGTTCACTTCCTGCATGTTTGCAGGTGTGGTGTCTTCGACACAATGTACAGGCTCATCAGCATCCTTTGCTCCATCATTTCCGTCTTGTACAACTGTGCCATCTCTGACATCCTGCATAGGTTTACCCACATCCTTTGCTTTATCATTAGAAACACAAGATGCCAGATCATTTTTCATGTCATGTATAAGCCCAGGTGTCTCATCTCTGATCTCTGGCATAGGTCCAACTTTCTCTTTTGTCTTATCAGTATGTATTCTCCCAGCTGTGTAATTCCTGTCATGAGTAGTTTCAACATCTATTTCAGACTTGACTTCCTCCTTTGCCACATCATTCACATCCATAGGCATGTCATGAGGGAGAGGAATGCTGTTTCGTTCTCCCAACAAAAGTCTGTCATCTCCATCACTAGTCATTAATGTAACTGTTTCCACTGTACTCTCAGTCACATCATGAATGCCCACAGACGTGTCATCTCTGCCATCAAGCGCAGAGTTACTCTCCATTCTTGTACTGTCATTTTTGTCATACAAAACCACAGAACTGGCAGAACTGCTTCTTTGTGGGGTTTTAAATGCAATCTCTTTGTCATTACCAGAATGCACATTTTTCTCAGAGAGTGCAGTTATATTCTCATCTTTGGACACACTCTCATTATGCCTTGATAAAGGCACTTCACCCCCAAACTTGTCCTTTAAGCTCGTTGTACTGAGAATGGTTTTTCTGTCAGGGATTTTGACATGTGTCCTCGAGAGAATCACAGGACTGACAGGCGCTACAACTTGGTGAAATACAGCTTTTGGATCAAGGCTAGCGACTGTTCCAGAGGACACTTTGGCAGGAGCACTGACCCTCTGTACTGGTGGCAACCTCTTCTTATATACAATGACATTCCTTTGCCTTTTTGAGCATCTGTCTTCGTCTATGCTCATATTTGATGCCTGTTCACACAAATGACTGTATGCACTGTTGTTCTCCAAGAGTTTTGTGTAAGAGCTTTCAGTGACAGTATCATTCTCTATGTCACTGAAACCATCATTTTCAGGAACTGGACTTTCTTCCAAAAGATCCATTTTGGATCTGTAATCCTGTATGGGGAGACAATGTTTTATTAATCAGTTGAGAATAAAACTTGTATTTAAGAGGATTCAGATATCTATGGTATCTATATCTATTATTATCTGGTGTTCTCCACAAACACACACACAATGAAGACAAAATGCCGTAAATGTAAATGTAAGACACAGACAAGTTCATTTTCCTACAGGGTATAGCAAATGTATCCTTGTTATAAAACTGTCACCATGCAGTTTTTTGGTTTTTAGTAGTACTCTACAATAATTGATCATGCAAGTTGTCCTGATGAAAACTTTTCATTAATGATACTCATGCTGCTATTCATTAAAGACTATGTATGGTGTATTTAACATTTTCGGGTTAATGTATGTATGCAAGAATAGAAAATTTGTATAATTTCTCTAGAAATGCTTACCTTTGCATCTAACTTTGAAATGCTGGGAGATTTGCATGAACTGTGTAAAGACTGTTTGATACTTTCTGCTGTGTGTTCCTGTCTGGATCTTATGTCAGAAATGCTTGTGGGATTTTCCACACTGCCTCCTTGCAAAACAGTGCAGTGATTTGAAGGTTCAGTTGCTCTGACTGAAAGGTCAAGCACATCAGTTACAGGATGCAATGAACTAGTTTTGTCCTCTTTGAAAGCCCCTCCAACATCAGTCAGGGGTGAAGAAGCCTGGATATTGTCTGACACTTTTGGAGAGTGTTTTCTTTCTAGAAAGGGACTGTTGTTGTCCAAGTGAAAGAACCGGGACGTGGGCTTGCTGTAGAACAGACCTATCCACATATGGAAGATAAGATGAACCTGCTCATAGGTGTCTTCAACACTGAAATCCCATTTGCTGAGAAAATAAGGAAAAGACAAGAATTTAGTTAGCAGTACAGAGTATGAAGTACATTTTCACTATTTAACTATATAACTTCATTTTCAGTTTCACTATCTACTGTGAAATTTCATTTACATAAGATGCAATTCAGTGACATATACCCGATGTCAGCAATATTTACTTAATCTTCTGTTCTAACTAACTAGATATATAGAATATTTATTTTCATTTACTGTCTGAATGCTTACAGTTAACTGTGAGAGTTAACTGAGGTACCCTTAATTTCAGTTTTAAGGGAAATATTAGCTTCCAGCTTTGTGTCAAGGGTTTGAGAAAGCCAGACCTTTTTATATACTTTTTGGCCAAATACAGCCTTTATATTTGTATTTCGTTTATATGGCATGCTAGGTAGGTAATGCTAATGTCCAACAGTCTAGATGCTAAGGGTCTAATAAATTAGAATCTGTTTTATTGAGGTCATAGATAAGCTGCAGAGAAAGGCATGGAGGATTCAGGAGCTTTTGAATGTGAGGGCAATTATCCTGCAAAAAGCCCAGCAGGTATTCAGTTCAGCTGGTATAGTCTCTCTGCTTGTGCCCAACTATAACCGATGAGAATTCTGAAAGGTCTCACAATCATTGGATAATTATATGTTTTTTTTTTAAAAATCAACAAACTTGTTGCGCCTCCATGTAGTGTATACCGGTCAAACTTTTCTCTGAGCTTTTTCTTTTTTTTTAATCATGATCATTTAAAGTCCAAGCACGCATGATTTCTCAGGCATCCCTTTTTAGTTTCATTGACCACAGGTAAAGCGGTACAGTGCTCTGAGAAAAGGATGCCTGCCATGAATATATGATAATACAATTAATTTCTATCTCTATACATTCTATATATTTATATATTCACACTGTTCTATTTTTTTATTCATTGTATTTTAGGCTACAGTGTCAATTTGCCAATTTAATAAAAGGTTTAAAACGGTTGCATTTGCATACCCTCAAAATGCATTGTGTTTATTGGGGACAATGAAACACGCTTCAGTTCACTCACTCTTGATATCAAAGGGAAAATATTAAAAAATAAAGAATAAATAAAGAGATCAGGGCAAAAAAATATATCACATACCCATGTAGTGCTCTTGCCACGCATTTTTCTAGTCGGTCATTTGTAAACCTGCTATCAAATTTAAAGTCATAGTTTTCTTCCCAAAGTCTTGCCACTTGAATCGAGCCCTCCTTTGCCAATATTTGCCTGCGGTGAAGAAATCGCGGTTTCCGCACTTTGGCTTTAAGAGTAGACGACGGTGGCACATCTGAAGATGTGTGTCTCTGTTCATTTTTGCTTCCACTTCTTTCTTCAGGTAACTTCAACTGATGCTTGGGATTCAAGAACAGAGGAGACTCAACACATCCAGCAGGAGGGGGGACCTGGGGGCATGCACCTGACAAACCTGACAGAGAGGTGGGCTGTGAGTAAGAATGCTCTTTTGATATTTCCAACATCACATCCCCAGGCACTACAAGACCATCTGGGAAAGGGGATCTGGGGGGCAATTTTAATTTGGCAGAGGAGCATTGCAACAGAGCATGAAGAACTGATGGTGAGGTACTAGGCTTGTCTCCAACTTTGGTTTCTTGTCTGGGTTTTGCTGGGTTACGCAGCAATTTGTCACTATTCACACTGAGGGCCAAGTCAGCCAGGAGATTAAGAGCATCTGAAGGCAGAGATGCACCAGTGACTAGTGCCTCATTACTGCTTTTGCTCTCAGAGCTATTATGTTTTCCTCCTACCCTATCCTCAGTAAGTGCAGATTTGAGCTGTTGGTCAGCTTGTTTAACTATTTCATAAGGGGCAGAGGTGCCATAATTGATGCATCCTGTGAAAAAAGAACAAAACACAGAGACAACAGAGCATGAAAAAGCAGCAAGAAAGAACGGGCATGAAAACAAGCAGAATCTGTCAGACATGCACAAAACACACAACAGTTGTGACAGAAGCAAAAGAAGAAAGGAGGCTGTGACAGTCTTATGCTTTCCCTACTGAAAATGTAAAATTAATATTGTTAATATGTTAATAATAATAGTAACAACGTATAATACAATAACAGGTTATGTAATGTAAGATTTTTAGTAGGGTTAGCAGGAGAAAAGCAAAACAAAAGCAGAAAGAACATATTTAACCAATTTGTTTTCATGGTTTTCTGCCCTTGATTTTTTCCAGTCTCACCCACCAGCTAGGACTTCCCCATGGCACTATGCCACCAACACTGGGTGGGTAAAGGTGAGGATGTGTTTCCTCCAAGAACACTACTCAACAGCTTTAAAGCACTTTAGGAGAATGCTAACCACCAATTCTGTTACAGCAGCTAACAGATGCTAGTGCTGGCTAGCATCATGCTAAGTAAGTGAAGTGAAGGGGGAGAGGGAGGGCCTTCCTACCCTTCTACAGAAAGACAGTTGTGCTCTTTTGCACTCCCAGCCATGGATGGGTGTAGTGCTGCCAGGGATCAAACTCACAATCTCCCAATGATGGGTTCAGCACTAAGACAGTCGTGCTACTTAGGAGCTTGATTTAACTAATTTTTACTCATGAGTACAGTTTCCATGGCTTCTAGGAGCAGTTCCTATATACCAATTTGAAAGGTCTTTGGTGAATAATAATCAAGATGAAAATTCCTTATAATAACTTAGATAAATTCTAAAGATTTAGAAATTTTCCAAAACATCCAAAAGATTGCAGAACTCAGCAATACTCCAATAGTGTTTACTATCATATACTTTGTCGCAATGTTTTTGACATTCCATTACACATGGTAAAGAAGTAACAATTTACTGTTTTCATACCATTTTCTTTTGGGATCAGCTTCTCTTGGGATGGGATCTTGAGTTCTTTCCACGACACAAGGCTCTGAGACTGTATATTTTTGCTTGGATCTTTGCTACCAGCCAGTTCAGGATTATTTTGAAATGTTTTGCTCTTTGTGCCCTCTGTGTGCCCATCTTTAGGTGAACACAAGTTGCTGTTTCCCTCTGTATCTTTTTGTCCACCCGAATTGTCAGAAGTAGCCAAGGCCAAATCAGTATTCGATCTCTCTTTTTTCGGTTCAGGCTCTGCATTATCTGATGCCGGTTTTCCCTGATCACTTGGACCAGGGGATTTAGTCCTTTTTGCTCTTTTGAGGACAGTCTTTAATTTACTAATGGATATTGCCTTATACAGATGATCTTTTGTTTTGCATATTTTGGGATCAGAATTAGATGTTTGGTCACTATTTGTGTGTAATGTGGTGTCTTTCTCAGTAACTTCTTGGGATGAAGGGGCTTCAGTAGACAAAGTCTCCCCCATTTGTAATGGGGGAGGTGAACATGATGGTTTCTCTGTTCCAAGATTGGTTGTTATCAATGAACAGGTGTCTTTTGTATCAGTAGACTTTATGTCTGCTGCACCAACTTCTGATCCATGGGGAACAAAGACCCTGCCACATTCTGTGATTATTGTCTTGAGACCATATCGTTCCCTCATGCTAACACCTTCCATTTTTCTTTTTGGTGTGCCGGTTATAACAGTTCTTGTAACACTAGGCTCTGCAGGTGAAGGACTTTTCTCCACTACAGATTCAGTTTCACTGTTCCTGACATCCGACCTCAATACCCGCTTCTCAGTGACATTAGCATGCCAGAACCTCTTACGCCTTGGGAGAGAACGCCAGTCTTTTCTTAGCATATCTCTGGATGAGGACTCAACTCTCTCGCTGTTAACGCTCTGTTCAGGTGTAGCATCTACAGACGAGCAAGAGGGTAAAGTAGTGTTTTCAACAGGAGTTGGTGTTTGACCAAATTTTTTAAGATTCTGTCTCAAAGCCTTCATTTTCCTCTTGCCACGACGTCTTGACAATCGTTTCAAACGAAGCTTTGTCTGTGGAACATCACTGCTTGGCTGTACTTTTACACCATCTTCAACTAATGTATCAGTTTGGTTCTCTGATGTAGTTGGGAATGAAATGGAAATTGGAAGACTGGCTTCCTTTGGAACATCCTGGTCAACACCAGGTATCGGACCTTCGTCCTTTGTGAGGTCATCTGTCGTACAGTCTTCTTTCTTAGAAGCATCAAACTCAGCCTCAGCCACAAAATGCTCACTGGTTGTGGTTGTCACAGTTAAGACATCTTTTCTAACTTCTGTTAACAGCACACTGGGGATTTCAACTGGAGTTTCTTTTGAGACCTTCTCAGAAACTCCACCATATCCATCATTAACTGAGACACTCTGAGATGTCTTTTCACTGTCTGCAACACCATTAACAGCACAGTGTTCAGGCAGGTCACCTGATTTTGGTGAGGGATTTGTCCTGTGTCCTGTGCTGTCAGAAGATGCTGCCACCACTGTACCAGGTGTGTGACCTTCCTCTGGCAAAGCAGAATGGGATAATTCGGCAGACACGTTCTTCTGCCTTTCATTTTGCTGCTTGCCAGTGTTTTCCACTTCATCAGACATACTGACACTTATATGGTCAGGTTCATCAGTCACACTCCTTTCCAAAGCCACGTCAGCAGGTGTTTGAGGGGCCTCCTCAGGGGATGATATATAATAATAGACATCATCATCATCAGGGTCATCATCATTACGCTGCTGTTTTCCAGCAGCAAGGAGTTCCAATGCCCTTGAAACTGGAATTTGAAAGCTGCATGGATTTTCCAAGTACGTCTTTAGGCGTACTCCAGCCTCATCTGTCCATTTTGGGGCAATCAGCGGAAAACCGTCAGGTACATCGTACTGATCAGGAAACATACTAGCTTCTCTAGCTGGGCTGCTTGAAAGCCCGGGCAAAATAAGAGAGGCAAAGTTCTGCAGATGCTTTTCCACCATTTCAAGTGACTCCCCTTGCTGATTTGGGGGAGATTTCTCCATTTCTGATTCAGCATAATTCAGTGCTGGGAGAACCTGTAGAACCTCTGGTGAAATATTCGGCTTGTGTGCACCCTTTAGTCTTTTTGTCTCTGCACAAAAAGGAAAAAATAATTTTAAATATGAAAAATACATATGACATATAAAAGGCTGCTATCGCTGACCATAAATTAATAACGTTTTCTCACCTCTTGGTACAGCTCTGGAATCTGGGAAAATAAACAATCCTTGAAGTGCAGAGGCTTTATTGATCCCAGCATCTACAAAAATATTTTCCTCATTTCATTGGTCACGGTTTTGGTAAAACAATTATCACTTTGTACGTAAACCAGATTTAGAGTAAAACTGTTACCTTCATAGGAGAAGAAATGAGATGAGTGTAAAAGTACAAGAAAACCACAGTCATCTAAGCATAGAACAAGGGCCTGGATGTGAAAAGAAAAAAAAATGGCTTTAACTTATTTCTCTACACCCAATACTCCTTGCTCTGAACACTGCATCTGTCCCAGGCTTACCATGTCTTTCTCCTTCAATTCTTGGGTTAAAAGAGACAAATCATTTCTTGCTTCAAAGGAAACTACATCATACAAACTGAAACATCTGGTATCTAGAGAGACTAGAAGGAAAGGAAACATATTTAGATTTAAGTTTTACAACAGATATAACACACAGCATAATACTACACCAGTTATCATGCTGGTCCTCTTGGACAAGATCTATAATCAACTTAAAAATTGGATTTCTGACTTTCATTGAATTTCAACACACCTTCACCATCAAACGCAGTTTCAAAGACTGTTTGGGGCAATGTCTTCCTTAGTTCAGAGATTTCAATAGCATGGTCAACCTTGACTGTCTTTGGACTGAAGAAAAATAAAAGACAGATCAGTATTTTCAGAGTAAAAATTTTAATGAATGCACTGACAGTTACAGCATTTCTTTATATGGATTATTTTTGGCAACATAAATCAAATTAGTCAACGTAACTCACAGATTAGCTGGAAACATGGCTCCATGGAAGGACTTAAACCCAATATCGTAGACAACAGAATTTATCTTGAGTTGGCCACTCCAGGGTTGATAATGAAATGCTGTAATTAAAAGGTTCTCATTAAACACTGCAACACTTATTGTAGGTAAATGCAATTATTATGTTTGAAGAATGGGCAACAGATTCAAACTCTCTTGCATAATATGCTAATACTGTAAACACTCCAGAAACGCTACAATCCTCTGTGACTGATTAACCCTACACTTTTTTTTTTTTTTAAATACAAAAGGTTAGTGTAATAAAAAGCAGTGAACAATGAATAGTGAACACAATAAATATATGTATATATAAAAAACATTAAAAGCAATGCTTACATGTTTTTTCATGGCTGAAAAGGAAAAAGAAAGACACTTTTACTAATCATCACCAGATAAATTTTTATTTGCACATTGTGTAGGGCTGGGTAATACTACTACTACTACTAATAATAATAATCAAACCAATCTTTACATTTGACTAAATTAATTGAGTTACTGTATTCTGGGATGCAGTAAAATGTCATTTATTAAAGTCACTCCATGTGTAACTTTAATTA
>JBBPCW010000014.1:12551709-12564677 GCA_037974425.1 Phenacogrammus interruptus | reverse complement strand
CACACACACACACACACACACACACACACACACACACACACACACACACACACACACACACACATACATATATATATCATTTTATATTGCTAAAGTTTCATGATGAACGGCCTGACAGAAGCGGCCCAAAATTGGAAAAAAAAAATCCTGTTCCATTAACTATTAAACTATTAACACAATTTTTCCTTCTCCTATAAAGTTACCATGTTGATAACAAAAGTTTTGTCTCAACAGCAACAATGATCCGAGTAGCAAGTATTTGTTCAAGAACACTAGAACAAATGCACTACATACATACAATATGTCACTGTACATATGCATTTACACAATGTCTTTTGATGCTGTGTGTATTTTGTTAGATTTAGCCACTTCTAATCAATCTTTCACTATATTAAATCAGCTCTGCTGTTGGGGTCATTGAACGTTTCCATGCTGTTTTTGGAATGCACAGAAAATCTAAATTGTACTGTATTTTCGTGTAATAGTACTCTAATGTTATATATAGGGGCTGTGGAGCGACGGAGCCAGTGGCGTGTCTGGAGGGGGAGCTTCTTTCATCAGATATGCGAGAGTTTTTCACTAGAGTACATAATGCTTTTCTACTCCTGTAAAAATAATCTTCTTCACTATCTGTCTGCTTCTTTTCCTTCGTCTTCTATTTTTCATTTTATTATATGACATTATATTCCAGGGTTTGGGCAGTTCCTGGGTGATGCTTGGCTATTCACCGCATAGGGTCATGTGCTCATACAAAACTAATGCATTCTAGTCCTGCATCAGTGCTGTGAGATCTTGACTGACTGTGAAGATATTGTTCATTACCAGCATACATCATCACACAGAAGAATGGGTTCTCACGTCTTGCATGTTGCAGCATTCAATTACAGCAGGAAAAAAAACTCTCTATAGTAGCAACATTCTGCATGTCGCACGTGCAAAACATTACAATTAACTCATAAAGCAGGCGTATCACTGCAGTGATCATTTGTTCTGTGCTGCTGGGAACAAATGCTCCATCAAAGTGCTTTTAACCTTCAACAAAAACATGTAGATCTGATTTATTTTCCTTCACCTTGACCACCTAACACAGTGCTGAAGACATATTTGTATTATATTCCCACAGCTTCTAAGTCAACTTTTCATTTCTTGTGTATGGAATCATTTCTTGTGGCTATTTCAGGTCCATAAACCTGCTGTAAATGTAATGAGTTTGGAGCCAGAGGATGTGGCTCAGAGGAAGATAATTGGCTATTATACTGTCTGGATTTGGGCCTCAAACTCTGTAAATATACAAGAATGCAGGACATTAGCAACGATTCGAATATGTAAGATGCCAGACCAGTTACAGGAACAGTGTGTGCAGGAATGTGTGTACGTGCACATGTGTAATAGACAAAAATTCATTTATTTACTGAGAAAAATGATCCAGTATTCTATTCCTGAGTGGTAAATGTATGCAAGCCTTAGCTCTCAGTATCAAGTGTGATCCCAGTGTCTAAACAGTTACACTTCCGGTAGCTGTTGATCAATCGTGTATCAGCTTGGAGGAGTTTTAATCTATTCCTCCAAACACGGCAGCTTCGACTCTGGGATGTTGGTGGGTTTCCTTACATGAACTGCTCGCTTCAGGTCCTTCCGCAACATTTCTATTGGTTTAAGGTCATGACTTTTACTTGACCACCAACTTGTTCTTTAAATAAACAGCTCACCCACTCATGCATGTAAATGAAGCAGATAGATGGTATTTGTGCATTCAAACGTGCATAAGCGTGTTCTCTATAGAGAATGTGTGAAGTTTTCTATTTCCACTTGCCAATATGTTTAACAAGGGGCACCCAAATTTTTGCATGACTCTATAAAATACATGGGACACACACTGTATGAACAAAAGTATTGGGACACATACGTTTTTCAGGGTTTGGGCTAGACCCCTTATTTCCAGTGAAGGACAGTCTTAATGCTTCAGTACACCAAGACATTTTGGACCTTGCCTTGCTTCCAACATTATGGACACAATTTGGAGAAGAACCTTTTCTATTCCAGCAATACTGTACCACACTGCACAAAGCAAGCTCCATAAAGACATGGATGACCCACACAGAGCCCTGAATGCTTTACAGAGTGTATGGGTGCAAACTCTCACAGAAGCAATCTTATTGAAAGCCTTCAAAGAAGAGTGGAAGCTGTTCTAGCAGCAAAGGGGGATCAACTCCATATTAAAATCTATGTACAGGGGGTCCTCAAGTTATGACACAGATCTGTTCCTTCGATAGTGATGTAACACGAATTGTGATGTTCTTCAAAACACACCCTAGCCTAAGTCATGTACCGATCCTAACACAGTTGTAAAATCATAATCTAGAACATAACACAGTTAAGCCACAGAAAAAGGAAATATTGTATACTGTATTTGTATACTGTAACAGTCCAAAATGGCACAGGTAAGCATACTGGATGATGCCAACTCCCTCACTCATGCACTCTGTCACTTCATATTCTGTGTATTCTGTGTATTACTTTGTATTCTTCCCACACAGTCCATAAGTATGACACTAACGACGTACTTCTGAAGACCCCTTGTATTTCAACGCAGTGTCATTTAAGTTCCTGTTGGTGTAATGGCTGGGCATCCCAACACTTTTGTCCACAGGCTAATAGTGTATTTGAGACTTCATAGCTTGAAGCTGTCCAAATTGAAACCTCTGTGTGTGAGATTGGGAGTTGTGATGGATGGTAAGTAAATGGACAGACAGAAAAACAACTTATCGATGTTGTGATTGGTGTATTGATTGCTTGCTTGATTGATTGTTTGCACAAAGTGTTGAGTCAGAACAGGTTTGCTTGTAATTTCTTTGTCAGCTCCGATTGCTCGCCAGGGATGACAGCCGCCTATTATATCGCAGGCCCCAGGACCCAGTGAAACGAAGGCTGATATTCCCTCTTTACATTTTTAAGGTCAGATAAGCCGTTTTCCCAGGGCTCGGGGTGGGGGAAACAAAAACACGAATGTCAGTCGGACTTTTGAGCTGTCAGTGATGCGTATCTTATTACTGCTCTCTGAGCTGCTACTTTTTGGTGCCTTTCTTTTGCTTTTTTATTTTTTTCTAAAATGCCTGATTCTGCTTTCTCAGAGAGCCACTTCGTGGAGTGCTACCTCTTGACAAAGGGTTTTCTGCTGTGGCTGATGAGCACGGCTGTGCTGTCTCGCGGTGTGCGACAGCTTCACAAATGAATGGAAGGTTGCAGAGCAGGCCAGCTTCTCTTGCAGCCCTCCGTCACAAAAAACTCTTCTGAAGAGATCTTGTCTACTAGAACTGCTGGATTTTGCAAGTGTACCTGTCAGTACCAGTGGAAAGGGAACAGTGGAACTGACTATTTAGGGCCTCTAGTTAGAGGGGGGCTTCAAGGTACTTAGATTAAAAATTCACCAGTGAATTTTAAATGGTAATCATTCACTGGGAAAGCCTGATGTGTTGTATTTACTTGGTGGAGTAATTAGCACATATAATGAATCACATAAGAATAAATGGACACAATTCAGTTTGGCAATAATTATGTTGAGAGAACACAATGGGGTCCACAGACGAATCAAGTACATTTAGTGCATCATTTTTTCATACATTTTTAATCATTTTCAAGAGATGAGAAAGGAGTCCACAGACACTACCTCTATTCAACATCTCTTGTAAGTTCCAGGAATCTGACAGACATATCAGACATAAATCCTATACTTTTGTTGTATCTAAATCTGTTCCCATGAGTCTATTTATCACGCGTGCATAGTCTTGTATACCAAAAACAGCCCTCATTCATTTTTGAAACAGCCACCTGACAATCTTTCTTTACCTGTTAGAAATAAACAGGTTTGTCACTAAGCCTTCAAGACTGGCATATGTAAATGAGCTCTATTCTGACTGGCTGTTGCGTTCTGGGCTGGAACACGCCTTATAACTTCAATGCAGATGGGTGGGACTAAACCTCTGTAAAGTCAATGAAAGCATATATGGATGTGTGTTTGTTTTTATAACATCACAAAGACAGTGATGACAGTGACAGTTCGAAACAGGTGCTGTTTTGCAGCTTAAATTCCATAAATGTCTGGACTGTTTTGTATCATTATATGAGACAGAGAAACTACAGTATTTGAAAAATACCACAAAAACCTGCCACTAGAACTTTCCCAATCACAAGCTGGTTGGTTAATAACATAAACAAGCAGGTTTTTAATAGGCCAAACTGTATGTTGGCTCTATGTTAATTTAACCTACGTTTAAAGGTCATGTGTGTTCAGAGGAAATGTTAAAAGATTCATTGGGTGCAGTTTTAATTTATGAACGCAGGAAAAAAGACTAGGAGCATTCAAACATTCAGTTCTAGGCTGGATTCCTTTAGATGCATTTGTATCCCCCTGTATATGTATGTACTTTAATGTAAATTGCATGCATTCTATGTTAAAATATTCCATTCTAAACATATGGCCATATCTCAGAATGGGATTACTGTGAATGTTTGAACAATTGTGTGTAATGCTGTATTATCTGATATGTTAAAACATGTAAGATATCCTTCACAGACTGACAGTATGTCTGAATAAGCCTTACTTGTGCCAGAAAAATGTCTGAGTCCATTAAGTCACATTTTTTGAAGCCTTAGTTATCAACAGGGACAGACAGCTCCAAAATGCCTTGAGATAAAGCACAGTGCCACACAGACTTCTACAGTCTTCCACAAGTCTGTTTTTTTTTTGTATTGTATGCTCATTAAAGTCTTATCAGAACTCTTGTTCCCTGGCACCTGACTTTTCTGAGGCAGACAGACAGGCTTTTAAATACTAAAACATGGGTATTACTGATGCCATCTCCCAACACTACAAAGAGACTAGACCTCCTGGATTGGCACAGCTGAAACATGTCTTTGTGCTCAAATGTGGATTCTTAAATAAGCCTTCTTAAAATAATACTAATCAACACAACATAAAACACACTTGGACGCCTCTTTTGGCTGCCTGTAATTTAAAAAAAAAAACAGAACAAACTGCTAGATAAAATTGAGAATACCTCCAAAGTATTAGTTTTAGATTACTTTTTATGTTTTATAAATGAAGACAAATATATACTAAAGAAGAGGGCACTTAGAGGCGGAGGGCTGTATAAAACCTCGGCTTGAGCCGAAACCCGAGGATGGGCTGCGTCTCCAGAGACAAACACCGTCTCCCCGAGCGTTGATTCTCTCCACCCGTTTTCTGGACGAAACTCCGCCTCCTGATACTGGATTGGATAGCAGGCGTTAGCTATGTGCGCTCTCGTTGGTGGCAAATCTACTTTGCGAGCTGTGATTGGTTAGCAGCTGTATTTGTGAAAGGCGGGAGAACAACGACTTGACCCATCACAGCACTGGTGCTTGTGCAACATTGGCCAATCAAAAGCGGGCGGAGAGTCTGTATTGACCAATCGTTGAGCAGATTTGTTAGACTGTTGCTGAAAACGGGTGGGAAAAAACGCACAGTTTCGCAGGCTGAGCCAGAAAGCAGAGGCGGTGCGTTTCTGGCCGGCGCGAGAGAAGCTGCTGTAACCAAGGCTGACGGTTGTTAGGAGCAAGGCAACGCACCGTCCGAGTAAAACTATTTTGTTTTTTACACATTTTCTAGACTTTATGTTACATTTTGTCTCTAAAAGGACCGAGGAAGTTTGATTTTCGTCTAAGGAGCCCCTGTCAGTATCACTCGTGTGCCGTTTTGCACAGTAAAAGACATTCGGGAGGACTTCTCCCGTTTACTAGAATAAAACTACATTTTGGACGTTTTTTTTTCTTGTGGGTCTGTTGGGGAAGAAGTCCCCCCTAAGTACGTATAACAAAATGAGCGTAGTGGAGCTAGAGCCCCAGTCGCGTCTACAGCAGTAGCTCCAGCTCCAGTCCGTGCGGTACCGTCCCTGAAGTAGTTTCTAGTTCCCTTAGAAATTCCACCTTCTTTGTGTGAATGGAGAAATTAAAGAAAGACTGATCCCACCCTTTCTCTTTTCTGCCCATGGCACCAACTCTCGGATTTTAAGGATTCCAGAGGATGGTAAATGATCGATGGAAAATCATGAACAGTGTTTCAGAGCTCGAAGATGGACAGCAGCACAAATCTCAGGTAGGCGACAAGCTCAGTTCAATGTTTGGTGCTCATTTTGCACGCCAGATCCCAATCTGAAGATAATTACTTTAAATGAAAATTTCTGGTATCGGAAATCTGAACCTAATATGCTGTTATTAGTCCCGGGGTACTCTGAAACACGCCCACCATTTGGCGAGGTTAATGACTAAGCATACCTAATTGATGGTAAAGTGAGACTTGTTTTGCATGTCTAACATGACAGGCATCCATCTCTTGTCCCCATTTATCAGGCTTAGATGAAATAAAATGAACATTGCATTTGGCATGTCTGTTTAGTCAGCTGCAGCTGAAATATACTAAATATTGATCTATGTCAGCATCTAATTTAAGAAATACAGTGATGGATTTTACATTTAGTGTATTTCAGATGCAGTTAAGTAAACAGGCTTGTGAAATATGATAAGTGTGGATCTATGGCAGCATCTAATTATTAGCCACAGTAAGAGATGCTGTCAGTTTACACTTGGGACTTGGGACTGCATCATCAGATTTAATGTCCAGTAACACTAGAACATGAAAAGTTGGATGTTAGTTAATGGCTTTATAACTCCCTGATAATGCTCTTTGCTTTATGGATACAGTGATAATGTCCTTTATGCTATGATGGTCATGATATTGCCTTTTGCTTCATTTAAACCCTCATAATGCAAATGTTTTTTTGATGACCGGGGTTATCACTGACCACTGACCATTTTTTCCAGCCTCTGAACCAGGAGCTGCACAACCCAGTGCGGATATTTTACCATGATTGTGATCAGTTATGTTACAATACGCTTTTCATGGATATGGTCAGCTCTTAAAATTGTTCAGATGCATGGTTTGATACATGGAGAATTATTTCTGTAGATACCTGCCGTATATAAAGCACCTTAATATGTGAAATGAGAAATAAATGGCATTACTTTTAACTGAATTGTTGGTGCACTGTTGGTCCTCAGAAAAAAAGACAAAATGATAACATGGTAGATGTTCTAAAATGTCTAGTATTGCCTTTAGAAGCTACATGCCTTTTGGGTTTTTACATTTGCAACATTAAAAACACTGACAGGTGAAGTGAATAACATCAATTATCTAGTTACAAGGACACCTGACAACTGTGGGAATGTATTAGGCAGCAAGCAAGCTGGCTGCTTATTGGACTGTGTAGCCACAGGCCAGTCAGAGTGCCCATGCTGACCCCTATCCACTGCCCAAAGCACCTGTCTGTGTAAACTGAACGGGTCTGATGAATCATGTCTTCTTTTACGTCATGTGGAGGGGTCAGACGTTACTTTGACATTGCTGCAGATCAAGCATACCCCTTCACAACAGTATTCCCGGATGGCTGTGGGCTTTTTCAGAAGGATAATTTACCCTGCCACACAGCAAAAACTGTTCAGAAATCATTCGAGAAACATAACAAGGAGTTCAAGGTGTTGAATTCTTTAGATCTAAGTCTGATCAAACATCTGTGAGATGTGCTGAGCAAACTAGTGCAGTCCATGGTGGCCCCGCCCTGCACTTTACAGGGCTTAAAGTGTCTGCTGCTGACATTTTGGTGCCACATTCCACAGCACACCTTCAGAGGTCCTGTGGAGGCCATGCCTTAATGATTCAGATTTGTTTTCATGGCACAAAGACAGCTTGCACGCTATTGGGGAGGTGGTTTTAATGCTATGACTGACCTGTGTGTATTTGCTACATCTCCCACCCTTACAATCAAGGATCAAAAAGGGCTTTACTCAGAGAAGACACATTCTGTGCGTTGTGGGTAACGGATACTACACTCACTGACCACTGTCCACCAGGGGATTTACTTGTTTCTGTTATCTGCTGCACACATATGCACAGAGGAGTATGTGAAGGATTATGCGGGTGATTGCTTGGTGGTCTGATAATTTCACTCAAAAGCTGTCGAATTTCTTGCCAATGTGCCGCTGTTTTCTGCATGAAGGGTAATACAGCACGGCCCAGCACATCACTCGTGCTCAGCCGTGAGGGTTTTATAACTCTGCCTGTTTTTGCAGCGATGCTTGTTTTTCTCTCCATGGTGTTTTAGTTAAAATCATTATGGCCTGGCTGTTGTCTACTTTATCACAGCCACTGTAATCTGGTGTGAGGATTTAAAGGGATATACATACCTCCGCAGCTAGGGATCGGATAAAGGCTGTAACATCTGTTCATTAGTAGCACTAGCCTCATGCGATTTCTCGTTACCCTCATCTTATTTGGCCTGACAGCACCATATGATCATGTATATATATCCTTACAGTAGGATATCATTATGAACATCACTTCTGTGCTGGGTCTCGTTTCTACATTGTTGCTTTTGTTTTGTGTGTCAGTGCGTTTTTTTAATTGCTGCCATTAATTCACCTGCCTCGCCTCTCCATGCGCTTTTGTCACGAGCCGCATGAGGAGCTTCTCATTCTCGCCAGCTCATCCCACATCCTGCTCTTGTTGTACACAGCATAAGTTATTTCAGGGGTTGCTAATTAATCAGCGTGAATTCATCT
The DNA here is from genome assembly GCA_037974425.1 of Phenacogrammus interruptus. Classification (NCBI taxonomy): domain Eukaryota; kingdom Metazoa; phylum Chordata; class Actinopteri; order Characiformes; family Alestidae; genus Phenacogrammus; species Phenacogrammus interruptus. The sequence goes on along the minus strand of JBBPCW010000014.1, from coordinate 12,556,025 downwards.
GCCACTCTGGCTGCCTGGTGTTTATTAATAAAATACCCTCCCACAGGAGAGAAAGCGGCCCTCGTGCGGCGAATAAAACTCACCTGCCTGAATAGAGTACAACAGAGTGCTCAGGGCTCGATGGCCGCGTTTTGTAATCCCTTCTGTTGCTCTTAGTGGCATGATTTTCCAGTTGAGTGTGATGGGACGAAGCAGCTGGCCGCTGTCCAGTTAGGAGTGTACCTGTAAAAAATGACTAAAAATAGAGCATGGTGGGGTCCAGAGAGACACGGGATGGCAACCCGCTACAAGAAGTCTTTTACCTCCTACGGCCTCTTCTCAGCTGTAGGTATCAAGGTTATAGTGTAAGCACAAAGCATCTGTGTCTCACGTCCTGAGAGGCCCATTCCTAAGACAGTGTCTTATTGACGGCATTCTGTAAACAATTTGTGTAAGAATTGATGGAGAAGACTTCGTAGGGCTTATTGCGGGAGTAATGGGGCCCCCAGCAGTATTACTAAAGCTTGACAAATGGCAAACAGTTAGCCACTGTAAGCTGCAGCCATGTCTATCATCCAGGAATTAGACCTATATCCTCTGTTTGATTCACATGCAAGTAAGCTTTCCATTAGTTTTCCAGCTGGAGATGTGACGCCTGGAAAATCCTGTGGTTTGTGATTTTTCAAAAGCAGTGAGACGCATTTGCCATAGTGAGAAAGACATGAGCTGCAGCAATTATAACTTCAAGACAGCCCCAGAAAGAGGAAACACTCCTGCTCCTGGATGATAGCAGCCTCCGAGTGGTAAAGAGGATTTTATCAATTCATTTCTTTTCTAAAATGGACCGTTTTACTTAAATTGTGTCTGCTATTAGCATTTGGAGATTGAACTGCCGGCTTTGGATGATTCTCAGGGCTGAATAGCTTTTGCCCCGATGAAGTGGATTTCTGAGTCGGTGGAGGAAATTCAGTCCTGGAGCTCAGTATATGTTTGAATACATTTGGGCTGTTGTAAACCACTATTGCCTTCATTCTGTCCATCAGAGCACTCCCCCCTACTCCAAACAACCTTTTGAGGTCAAGCAAATCTAAGGATTTGCAAACAAAGCAGATGCTGGAGGTGTTTACCAAGTACAATTTCTTGTCTGTCTGCCACTACAGGTGCAGAAAGAGTTTAACAACATGCACTTCCAACAATTGCATCTAAATTTGTTTCTACGGAATTGTCATCTTGCACACAAATGCCAATTACAGAATTTTCACAATGCAAACACCTGCTGTGCAGTGATGTAAGCTTGACTGCATGCCTGAGCGTTTGTGCTAATTCCTAACATGTTATGAAATGTTTACAAAGTACTACAGTAGTTTAGATGTTTCTTAAGCCGGGTACAAGTGACTGTATAAGACCAGCTTTACTGAGGCTATTACCGCATGCTGAAATCGTCATTACATGTGATTTCACTAATGGCGTGGCCTGCCACTAATGGCAATGCTATGAGTGGATTGTGACAGATTCCCCACCCAGACACTGGATATGTTATTTGTCTGAAAAATGTACTTGGGCTGAAAGCTTCAGTTCGTTCAAAGTGGTGCCCATTGCTTTTTTTTTTTTAAATCACAAGATTGAAGAAGAGATTTAATGTTATGCTCTCGTTTTTACATTGCCGTTTTGCTGATGGTTTAGCAAATCCATGCGCCGATACGTATTACAGTGAGCACAATATGCAATAGCTGTATTTCAGATAAATATATCGATATCAGGATGAATGAGGTTTGCAAACCAAATCAGCCCACGTTTACTGACACGTTTCTCCACTCGACTCCTGACAGTGTTTGCAGCACTCTCTGGCCTCCTCTGCTAAGAGCTGCTAAGAGTGATGCTTCTCAGCTTTCAGAAGCATCTCCCCGAGTTTAGCGCCGCACCTCAGTCCAGTCCAAGGCCTACATGTATAATTAAGTTTTCTGGCCTTGGTTGCAGTACATTTTGGACGGGTGTGAAATCTCACTGAGACTCCAGCTGATGGATGGCTTTTACTCCTTCATGGCTGTCTGAATATCCATCATGGGGTTGTGAGTGAGAATGAAGAGATACAAAATCTGATTCATGTGCTCCCCTAACAGAGTAGATCAAAGCAGTATGATTGCAGGACATCAACAGCTCTCTCACATGGTAGTTGTTTATCAAAATGCCATCAGTCTCTCACTCTCCCGGATTCTCTATACATCTCACGCTCTCTCTCTCTATTTTTCAGTCTGATACTGTTCATGGTCGACACACTGTTTCCTGAAGTAAATGTGAATTTAAAACTCTTCATTAAAGAGTTCATTAAACTCTTTTTTTATGTGTCTCTTATTGTGTTTCTCACGTCTCGCTTTACACAACCATAATTAGTGATTAATAACTTTTAATTAAACTTCTCTCTCAAGACAATTGTACCAAAAACAAAACAAGCTAATTTGCTGAAGGTTGGCTACTTGTCATTTGTGAAAGATACCCCTGTAATCGCACCCAGTATACACACTTCCATGTTTTCAATTTTTTTCTTTGGCACCTCAGAGTTTTTTCCGTGAAGCATAATTAAATTAAGCGTCTTTATCCCCATTGATCCTGAATGAGTGCCTTTGTGCTAAAATAGTGATAATAATGGAACAGTTACGTGTGCCCATATATAGGGCCTTGTTCAGACAGACAGCTGAAAGACGATTTTTCAGCATATCTGAAAGCAAATCTCTTTCAGCATATCTCCTTTAACAGGACTGATTCTGCAGTGAAATCCAGCCTTTGTCAGTCATATTCAAGCCATGTTTGTGCATATTTTTAAATCCGATTAAAATTCTGGAAATGAGACTCATTTTGACCAGTCAGATTAAATTTCATGTTTTTTACCATTCAAATTGTCACGTTCCCCTCCTGTATGTGGTTGGAAAAACTGAGAGCACCCATTTGAACCGCCATACTTGACTTGAATGTGATTTTATTTACAGGGAATAAAACAGAGCAAACAGAAAAAGGCTCGTGGGCCATTCAGGAAATAACAGAAAACACGAACAGGGCTTAGGAGTACTTACAGGGAGAGGGACTGACACATAGGACAGTGCTGTGAACGAAATACCACCATGACTGACAAACTAAATACAAGACCAGACATGGACAGGAACCAATGAGGGACACAGGGTAATCACCAGGGACACACATCAGGTGTAAGGGGTAACAGGACCAGAATAGACACAGGTGAAACAAGGGCCAGACAGGGACAACAAGGACCCCTAGTGGGTCTGCTAGGGAACACCAGGGACAAGGGAAACAGGCACCCACAGGAATAAGGAGAACACAAACAAGCACAGAGCCAGGCAGGGACGGAGCACATGAACAGGGACAGGGTAAACAAGGACAGACACAGGAACAGGGTGGATCAGGGATAGGACCAACCAGGGACAGGGCCAACCAGGACTGGGGGCCAATCAGAAACCAGGGCCCACCAGGACAACAGGGCCCATCAGGAACCGGGGCTAGCCAGGGATGGGTATCTAGGGACACACAACAGGGCAGGGCCACACAGACTAGACAGGGCATACAGACAGGGCATACAGGGAATACAGACACAGGGCATACCTACCTAACCACAAGAGTAGACAGGAGTAGAGACCCAGGGCTAAGCTACACACAAGGAGAAACCAGGGCTGGACACAGACTGGGCAGGGATGAGGAGCCAGGCAGGAACATAAGGGTGAACAGGAGAACCAGGGACTCAGGGAATAGACAGGACAAAACAGAACATGACTACTAGAACTAAACATAACCGAAACAGTAACTCAGGGGCACGGTCATACAACAGCATAAACATATGTAAACATAAAGTCCTAAAAAAATAGTGGAACAGAAAACAAGAACAGAAAAACAAAACTCGGTGTACGCCAGTCCAGACCATGACACAAATTGATGTTGTTCACATCAGAATGTGCAACAAGAAAGCCATCTATTATAGCTTGAAGCTATTAGAGTAAATATATGTGTGTGTATAAATTTGTATATATATATGTAAATATATTTGTATAGGGTTACATTCCAAGAGCATTGTGATACCCCCAAATATGCCCACAAAGGTAATGTATTAAGCTTTCATTTTAAGTTTAATACATTACCTTTAAAGAAAATGTGAAGGTAAACCCGCATTTGGACTGCACAGTTTACACTGTCTCCCGTAGTCCTAGAAGGTAAAATAGTGATTTTACCACAATATACACTACCGGTCAAAAGTTTTAGAACACCCCATTTTTTCTGTTTGTTTGTATTTTGAAATTCAAGCGGTTCAGTGTCTCCATGTTCATTCGGCAGAA
>JBBPCW010000014.1:12512144-12526176 GCA_037974425.1 Phenacogrammus interruptus | reverse complement strand
GATTAATTTATTTTAAAGCGTTATAGAAAAGAAAATTAACGCAAATAGTTAACGCGTTATTTTTAACAGCCCTAATAAATACGTATATTTATCTGCCACTCCTTAAAGGCCGGGTTGTGAAAAAAGTTTCTAATATTAAACCGGTTCGTGACTAAATAAAGGTTGGGGACCACTGGTTTAAGGCATAACTACTTGCAGCACGGTTGTTCTACATATTATTGTATTCTTCAATGATATGTAGAACTTCTGTCCAGGGACCAACTTCTTAGAGAAGGCAGTCACTGGACAGAAGTGAACTGAATGGCATGTTTTGAAATCAAGTTTTTTAAAATATTTTTTCTCTTCAGGTTTCCTTTCTAAATCATAGTTAAAGTCTAGATATTCTGCAGGCCAGGTCAACAACAAAGCACTGTATTTTAGTAATTTATCCAAAAAGCCCTCCAATTCCTCTGATCTTTTTGAACTGCCACTGACACAGAACCACTGTTCAGCTCAACACCCTTGGAGGAGAAAGGAGGAGAACTGCCAGTTCTGTTACATCAGCAAACAGATGTTGAGATTGGATTGAATGAAAGGGCAGTGGGCACAAGGGTCTTCACCCACCTGGAGAGAGCAAGGCCAATTATTCTTTCTTGGACTCCTGGCCATAGATGGGCTGTGGCATTACAGGGGCTCAAAGTCTCAATAATAGCTGCAGTGCTATTCGTGAGTGCTGCGTTACCTTAAAGTGGTGCGTGTGGGGCAACAGGCTGCGTCCGTGTAAGGAAAGCATCCACAGGTGACACTGCCTCTCCTTTTGTGCCCGTCACGTGTTTTCCTTTTTTCCCTGCTGGTGGGCTAACCTTCTCATGAATGACAGGTAAGCATGGTTGCTGTGGCAACGTGTGAGGAGAGGGCGTATGAGATGAATCCGTGCTGAGGGCAGAGTGTGTTAATGTCCCCACTGTCCGCTCAAGAGGTGACCAGCACGTCAGCCGCCATCATCGTCAACCGCACCAACGCCCACACACACTTAGTTTGAAGCGGTGCTGCACAACCACAGCATGAGCACATGCTCCAACTCCACACACACGCACACACACACACACACACAGAGTTCCTCAAAGAGCGGCGTGTTTGTTCATACCACCCTAGAGGGCTTTGCGCTTTTTTAATGTGTCAAGGGGAAACAGCAGAGCTTTCAGAGATAATTTTTGCTAATTGGTAACTGGGATTTATGTAGACCCTGCTGAAGTCTACTCACGACGCCTGATGTCTAAAATATGAGGACCTACCCCAAATAATAAGGCCGAAGTGTAGTCTGCATCACTCAGAGTCAGCGTTTACTATTGCATCAGCAGTAGACAGGCCTTAGCAGCTTTGCTGAGACAGTCACAAAAAAACTTGGCTGCAAAAACCAAAGGGCCTCTATCCCGCTGTCACCTCTTACTGTGCCGAAGCACAGACTGTCAGACGTAGTGTAATCTTACTTGCTTAAAAGAAATGTGAGAAATGGCTGAGCACTCGTATTTGCATAACGCTAAATGGCCAGTTAGCATAATGCAAATAAGAAGACCTCACTTGTCAGCCTTATGAGTATTTTTTCATTTATTTATTTGGCTTGGCCACTAATGCACTGTTACAGTGTCGAGGGCATGCTCCTGTGGCAGCAGTAAGGATTTGCCATGGTTCTGCTTATGACAGGCGACAAGTGGGAAACCTTTAATATTATGGAAATATACTGTACTGCAATCAAATCACAGCCCATATCGTAAACATAATCCTGTGTATTCACAGTAGCACTGGACATGTTTTACAGAAAGTATACCTGTATATTACACAGGTAATGGTTAAGAATGGTTAACCTAGAATTCATAGCAAAAAAATCTCTCTCTCCCTCTCTGTCTTTCTCTATCTCTCTTTTTTCTCGTACTTATTCTTGTATCCAGCTGTTGTCGGAGAGCCAGATCAACATGGTGAAGGTTGTGAACTCGGTGAGCGATGCGCTCAACTCCATGCAGAAGGAAACTGGCAACACCAAAGGGCGTCTAAAGGCAGATCTCCAGAGGGCTCCAGTCCGCAGCGTCCGGCCCAAGGGCTGTGCCAATGGAGAGGGTAAATAAGCTCCTCATTATCCCGCCATATCCGACCGGCCAGCCAGCCATAATGAGCCCTATAGTGGATTTTGTCTTTCTGTAGACTACTCTTTTACTGGCCTCTCTCTGCGGGCTCTCCAAATCAGTGGCAGAGGCACGCAGAGATGCCACTGCTTAGACTGCATGTGCAAGATGACACATGTCAAGACTGCTGTATTTAAAAAAGCCTCTTTTTCTCTCACCTCGGATGCACTGGTTGGGAGGGAAGTGCAGTGAGGAGCTCGTAATGTGGCTGATGATGATGTTGCATGTCTCATTTTTTTATTCCATAGGCTCCCGACCGAGAGACTGCAGTGACATATATGCCAGTGGACAACGGGAAGACGGAATTTACTCTGTGTTTCCCACACACTATCCTGCAGGCTTCCAGGTCTACTGTGACATGACCACTGATGGAGGTGGCTGGACGGTAAGAGGCTGCTCATGAATGCCTTTCCCATCCCAGTGGTTTCCATTTCCCAGTCCTGGAGGATCCCATGTACTGAAAAGTTTTGTTTTTTTCCCTGGACTAACACATAAAGGCCTTGATAATTAACTTGATAATTAAGTCTTTACTGCAGGGAAGTCATTATACTGTGCAGTGCAAGGTTTCCCAAGGACTGGGACAGAGAATTGCTCTCCTTTTACATGGAATGTCTTAGTTTGATATTCTGTACAGTCCTTAATATTTGAACAGTTAAATGAGTTTTTGTTGCTTCAGCTCTTTGGTGAGGCACATTGAATCATATTAAACTCTTTAGTCATTAAGGGTATGCAGACTTTTGGAATTGGTTTTTGACACCGAATGACTTAATGGTATTTACAAAACTTGTCTTAAACTGTGCTACCTCAGTGTTTTTATAGAAACAGAGTGGGCTATTTGAGTGACTGCTAAGGTTTAGAGTTTTTAACAACATTAACCTCATAATTATATATGTAGCCTAAAGAAGTTTGGACATCAAGCATGTCTTTGCTGATTGACTACATTTAACTAAGTGGAAAGTTATAAATGATATTTAAATATTTCTCTTGACATTCTGCTTTCATTCATACAAGAGTACAGAGCCAAAATGTTACCTGCATATTTACAATCACATTACTATAATTATTATTATGCTATTATTATGATTGTTATTAATATTAGTATACAACATTTGTATAGTGCCTTTCTGAAATCCAAGGTTTAAGAAGCATCAAACACACAAATTAGCAATAATTGGCATTTAGTAATAGTAATCAGCATTCGTCTTAGATCTGTTAATGTTTGATTCTTCCCAATCCATCTTATATTTATACGACCTAAATATAGGTCGTATAAATATATATCACTCTGGGTTATTATCCTGTGCCTTACTGGGGTGGTGGTGGCGCAGTGGGTAGAATACTTGCCTCTAGACCAAGAGGTCATGGGTTCGAATCCTACCCCCAGCACACCACCAATGGGTTCCTGAGCAAGACCCTTAACCCCAAGGTGCTCCAGGGAGACTGCCCCCTGTAGGTAGGGAATGGAAGTCACTTTGGATAAAAGCGTCTGTACTCCATTTACTAAATTGCGTTTCTTGGGATGAACTGGTATTTTCTCAAATTAAACATCTTACATTGAAATGTAATTCATGAAATGTAATTCATTATAACACAATACTTACATTCCTGTATAATTGTAGAATACAGAAAGTTGTGACAGTAGTGTGATTTTGACCCAGTGTCCAGGGGTTTCTGCTTTTGCAGATATGGTGTAGGGCTTTGTTACCTGAGCTTCAGGTTAGAGATTATGTCAGTCTGTTAAAAATAAATGTATAAACAAAATCACAACCAATGGTGGTCTCAAAGGCCTGCTCTTCATGTGGAGCCACTGCGTTCCTGCTGTACAAAAAGAAAAAAAAATTATGAAAAACATTTTAAATTGTGTTATAGTTGCCTTGTTTGCTTGACAATGGTGCAGATTTGGAAAACGTGGCATCCAAAAGGTATCATTTTCAAACCCAAGCTTTAATTTTTGGCCCAGTAAACCAGAATATGCACTTTTTCCTGCTTGAGGCTTGAATTTTGAATATTTAGTTTGTCTGTTTGTAAGGGGTTGTGTTTAATGCTAAATAAGTGTTTTGTTGCTTTTGGTTGGCTTCATCTACAGACCGTTCACAAGCTCTGTGCTACCTCTTGCTGTTTCCCAATTAATGCAATTATGAATAAGTGCTGGTCTTTCAGTTTGAAAACTGCACTCTTTCAAATTGAGATTTCATTATAATTACTTAAAATGTAAAATATTTATCTTTCAGCCTTAACACCTTTTCGATAAGGCAGTCGAGAACAGCAGCAATACAGTTATGAAAGGAGTCATTTCTGTTACTTTAGCTTACAGAAAAATGACCATGTAAGCCAGAACAGTTTTGTGAGCCTTTTCTTGGTGGCAGAAAGCTGTTTTGTGTGTTTTAGGTTTCAGAAGACTTCATGTAATATTGGCTCAGCCTTTTCCAGGCTTTGGGGATTCTTATTGATTTGTACCTATTTTGAAGCTGTTCTTGCATTATAAAGGACAAAGTCAATGTAAACCTGTTTGTTATTTGTTATATATAACTTTTAGTCTTATAACTTCAGATCTACAGTCATAGAATTATAATTCAAAGTTTAAACTTTTTTATTTTTTATAACTCACTAAAAGGCCACTGTACCTACAGTTCCGACGATTTATTAGTGTGTTCCTTAGAGTCAGCTGAAAGCCTTGAGACCATGTTTTTGCTGATTGAATGATTGTTTTGCTTATAAAATCATATTCTGTTTGTTTGCACATGCCAGGGGCACCACTAGAGGGCTTGCAGCATTATTTTAAAACTCATGTCTCCTCATTGCCTTGATTATCTTTGAATTTTGTGACGAGTTTACTATGACCTGTCAGAGAAAAATTATGTTGGATGGATTATTTAAATCAAATTTTCTCCTGTTTTCCTCTTTCTGATATGAGTGGGGTAAATTGGCATACATAATGTTAGACTTGCATAAGAACAAAACACTCTTTTTATTTAAAGCTATCGGTTTCATATTCTATTACAAATCCAGAGTGTCCTGTTTTATCCCTGGTTTTAGTTATGAGGGCAATTCTAACCATAATGATGTAACCAATATGTGAGCTCCCCTGGTCACAATTGAAATCCCATTTTGGGTAAGGCACTGAGGCAGGCTTACATTTGCTACCTCATGCTGTCATACTATTAGCTTCTGTTTCGAGCTGTAAAGGCTGAAGTTAGCTTCTTAGTCCCCAGATTCGTATTCACATTCCCCAGTACACCTTAATATCCTGAAGTAGCCAGAGACAAACATAGATAACAGACTAGCATGGTTATTTAGGAATTTCACTTTGTCCATTAAGCAGTGGAATGTGGCTCTCCATTCCAATACATAGAGTCTAAAACTGTTGATCTTCTACTTCTGTATCATCTCTACTGTCTAGGAATGCAGAAATCTCCTGTCTCTGGTCATCTTTGGGTCTTTTTGTGTTCTGACACGCCCACATAGTCATAAATAGGCAGCAGTTAGAAATTTAGAGTGCATTTACCTTCTGTAACATTTGGGGGAGCCACTAGAGATTTTAAGCTCATTGAAAGAATAGAATATTATTATTATTATTTTCCCCCAGTATTTTGCCCTTGGAATTGTCCTAACCCTGCCCACTTATTGTGCCTCCTAATAATATTGTGTACATATTTCTATTTGTTTTTAATTTAACATTGATACATTTTTATGTGACATATCCTTTTACCATGGCATGGCATGTCCTTACTGTTAAAACACATGTGTAATTACTATTAAAACACATTTTAAATCAAGCTTACAAGAGCTTAAAGAGAAAAAACATGAATATCCATGGCGCTCAGATCAAAAAGCCTATATTGTAGGATGGATATAACCAAAAGGCCTTACTAATAAATGCTTTTTAGTTCAATAAGGAGTGTCATTGATATTCATGTTTGTCTTACGCTGTTGAACCCCAATCTACTGAGCACTTCCATCATTTGAGTGTTTACCAGCATTTGTCCTTTTAAAATTGAGGAAAACAACTCTAATGGCGCATCACCTTTGGGTTTTCTTTGTGGGATTGCCTGGGTTCTATTCTGTAGGGGATGCAAAGATAATGAGACAACCAAGAGCTGTTTCCAGTTTCAACATTTCAACAATGCAAGAAAGCCACATAAGACATCCTGGTGTGGCCTTTTCATAATAGGAGCGATTCTAGGCTGTCAGAAAACACATTTTCTTTGTTTGCCCTCTCTGTCGTATCTGTAAGGGGGACTCAGTGTCTGCAGTCAAAGCTGCTTTACGCATCGAGAGCATTAGCTTCGCGAACTTTTCTCCCCTCATGAGCTCGTCGCCAGCAGTCAGAGCCTGAAGAGGAAGAATGAAGCTGTTATGGGGAATTAATAGTTGCAGTGCCTCTATTCATCATCTCTGGCCTCCAGCAGTTTTTCTGACGAGGATGTGGCGGGGCTTGCTGGTGTTGGAGAGGAGCAGACTGGCTTCAGACAATTCAGAGGAGGGCAAAAGATAGATGAGGAAGTGAGGGAGGAAGAGAAAGTGAGAGGCAAGTGGTTGTGGCAGAGGAGAAAAGAATGCAGGAGAGAGGAGGTGAAGATCACAGGGGTTAGGCGCAGGACAGAGAGAGGAGGAAGTGGGATTTCTCACGTTCTTCTGTGTGCATGCACTGCAGCTCTCTCGGCCTCATTTATCAGGCGCGTGCAAATTAACTGCCTCCATACTGTTTTTCTTCCGGCCCTCACTTAAGTTCTCTTGTGTTTTTTTGGTTAATTTAAATTTTCTCCATTTCTATTTCTGCGCCCAGCATATGAAGAAAGACAAGAAAAAAAACTGTGGGGGGTGAGTGTGGAAAGGAAAAGGGAGAGAAAAAAGAAGCATAGAGGGAGGGAGAGAGAGAGAGAATAGAGACAGGAACAGAAGTGAGAGAGAACAGATGAAAGAGGGGAAGAGGGAAAAGAATAAAAGAAGAGAAAAAGAAAATACTTGTTAGAGACATATGGTCAGAGAGCGGAGGGAGGGAAGGAGAGATTGAAAGGCAGAAAGCCAGAGAGAGACTGAGGGGGTAGAAGAGAGGGTTAGAGAAGAGAGGTTTGAGGGGGAGAGATTTAGAGAGGTTTAGAGAATGATAGGGAGATGGCAATGGGAAACGAGAAAGAAAGAGGGACAGAGAGAAAGAAAGGGTAAAGGGGGATTCGAGGGGAGAAAGAACGACAGAGAGGGTTAGAGAATGAGAAAGTGAGGCACCGCGTGGGAGTTGGCCAGACATTCATACACAAAATCTGCCAGACAAAGAGGGACAGAAGGCGAGCGAGAGGGTAAAACCTATAGAGATGGCTTGTGGGGAGTATATGGAAACAACTCTCAGTTCTCTGAAACAGGACATCTCTGCAGCAAACGGTGGTTAATTGGAGCGACTACTTTGTTCGTTCCATAATCAGATGTATCAACATCTGGAGGACAGCTGTGGCTGTCAGGCATGTCTAGGATAATCTCCCCGCTCTACTTTGGTCTGTACACAGGTGCACTCTCGGAAAAAGTCCCTAAAACCCCACCGTCTACAATACCCCTGTGAATCAACACGCAGCACAGAGCTATGCTGAGAAAAACTGTTGCAGTCGTGTGTGTATTAGTAATTGGATTAAAGCTGTCTTTTTATGTAAGCTTCAACTTCAAGGCCTTTTTTCTCATTCGCCCTGCTGCTTAGCAGAGAGCATGACATGATCGCCACTCACTTTGGACCCCTGTTACTGTCTGCGGGCTGTGCATGAAAGGCTCAAGTAACATCAGCTCTTAAAAGCTACAGAAAGGGCGAGTGAGCAAAGTGGCGGGACCATATGGATGTGAGTTCTACCTGTCGTTTAAGGGCAAGAATTTCAGTTTGCATGGGCTTCGAAGGGCCAGCGAAATGTTTGGATTTGCACTTCATGTCGGGAGCTCAGTGGCAGGGCACTGCCTTAGCTGTGCGGTGTGATGGCACAAGCTCCAGGAGATACTTTCACACACTGACACACTGCGTTTGCGTCAGGTTCGCGCCTCCGCTGAGCCTGGCTAATAGTGCGGCTGACTCCTGCTGCACTGCGGGATAGCAGCACTGACATTTGGAGCTTCAAAGCTCATTTAACACTGAGGGTCACAAACTGTTTCCCTCTCACTCACCCTCTGGGGTTTTCTAAGAACTTCTGATTACTTTATACTTCAATGCATTGGTTTGTTTTTACGTGTTTTTTCCCCTCCATAGCCAATCTTAGGTAGGGCTAACATAAGACAAAAAAATACTAAGTGTGATGCCCTAGGGCCAAATAAAACTTCAGCTATTGTAAATCACAAATGCCTTCTTCCTCCAAAAAAAATATCGTATTTATCGAAAGGGACACACAGTCCAGCGCAGGGCCTGCAAATAGCAAAACCGCATTGGTCATTTTTTTAAAAAGAGAAATCTTTTAAAATAAAGTTTACTCCAACTTTACGTCTGGTCCCTCTTTAACCTTATCCTCAAAGGAAATTCACAAAAGCATATAAAGTGGCCGTATGCTGAACATGCCTTCACTGGACTTAATGTGTTAAGTAAACAAAAAACTTTATAAAATAAGAAAAATATGTCATAAAATGTCTGTAGAATCCAGTCCTCTTCTCATGAAATGCTGACAGCTTGTTAAAGGGCAGCTGGTGTTTTCCAACCATTTTACTGTTTGTTTGTTTTTTTTAACACAGTGTCAAAAGATAGTTGAAGAAGCTCTGAAGCGCTGTACTGGGAATGTGAAAATGACGGTAGCTTTAATATCAGCAACACAGCATCTCAAGATTTGTTTTCCCATAAATCTCGCCTCAGCTGAGTTCAACAGACAACTTTAGAGGGGCAGGCGTCAGCTGAGCCAACATGGCAAAAAAAGACTCTGAAAAATAGCCTGACATGTGCTGCAATCAAAGCGTCGGAGTGGAGAATGCAGAAACGCTGATGTCTTACCAGTTTGGAAAAACGACAGACATGGCAAGCGAACGAAATATATCAATCTACTTTCGATTTTGTTTGAACCTGGATAGTTTTTTTCTTACGCTTTCTGCTTCCATTAAAAGCTGTCGCTGAGTCTCGTCCACTCTCCTGCCGTCCCCCAGGTCTATCCTGGCCCTTCTGTAATTGCTGTATTTTTCTGCACTCAAAACTCTGGGACGTTGCTCCGCAGATGGGTGAAAAAAGGGGTCCATTTTTGATGATGGATCTTAAAAGGTGATGAGAGATAAAAGTAACATTAATACTCAAGTGGGAAGAAGTCCTGGCATATATTTCCTTTTCCTTTTTCCATTCTGACGGTTTGAATTTTGCATGACCACTAAAGGTCTGAAACTCTAACGATTCTTGGAGTCGCTCTATTTATATTCTAAGAACGGCGCCGCCAGCCCGTAGCTTAAGGTTGGTTTAAAATGACTGAACTCTGCATACCTAAGCAGGCAGCCTTGCCATTGATCCCACAGAAAGTAATGATTTTCCACAATTACAGACAGGGTGAAACTGTATTGCTGGCTTCAGAGAAAACAGAAACGGCGCAGTTGCTTTGGCATCTGCATGCATGTCCCGAACATATTGCACCAGCAAATCAATTCTTTAGTATTGTTATATGATCATTTTTATTTGGTAAAGCAAAGGGAATAAAATGAATGCTTTATTTATATTCGACAGCTGCATAACTGAAAGTGCCTCTCCTGAAATATTTAGCTCGTCTGTAACGCGAATTGTACAAATGCCTGGTCAGAAGTACGATTGAATGCACTCTGCGTAGTGTTCCTGGAGCAGAAGTGGTAAGCAGGCTCTCAGAGTGCCCTTGAGTTTGAAAGCTCCTTGGCTTTCTTGTAAATCTCTGAACATTTCTTTATCTGAGTTTGTGCTTTCAGAATGTTTGTGTTCGTGTGTGTGTGTGTGTGTGTGTGTGTGTGTGTGTGTTTCTCAACAAGCTTTGCTTCCTGAAGAAGGACGTGCTCCGCTCTTTCATCTGCTCAATAAAACGGCAAGCCTTGAGGACATTATTGCTGTCCAACTCCATTATCTATCACTGGCTCCAGTTTCCCGCCGTCACCTTTTTATGGCGTCATTAATCCCACAAGACATTAAGGATTGAGCCATTTGCATAAATCCAAGAGGAGGGACAATAACTATGTACAGAGCAGCGGATGGCCCCTGACTCCATTTCTTAAACATTAAACTTGTCTCTTCCAGTTGTACGTTTCTGAGGATGTGCTTTTCCACCTCTTGCACTTGAAGATATGGTCTGTTGCTGCACTTAACAAGTGAGATTACATTTTGCCAAGTTCACTCAACAGGAGACAACTTGAGGATTCAAAATGAGTGTAACTTAGCTGGCAGTAACTTGAATAACAGATGTTGATTTCAGCATAGCTTTTCAGGTTTGAAGAACAGATGTGGACTACTTGAGCATCGATGTACATAAAATGATGAGCACTTAATGTCTCTCCTCATGTCTATCTATGCATATAGGTGGTCCACTAATACATTATGTCGAGCGTTCAATAACGCTTCCTTATATTATTTATACTGTAAGGGTTGAACGGCTGAGTTTTGCTACGCAAGTAGTCAATGCCAGAGCAGACAGGGCAGTTGCTGGGTTCGATGGCAATATATATAAATGCATTGCGATTATGTGTTCTTTTTAACCTTAGCCCAACACCATGCTGTAACAACTTTCCCACCTGTGCTAATTTCCCACCTGTGGGACTAATAAAGGTTAAAATCACATTTCAAAATCTTCTCTACCACTACTAATGGCAAAAGCTAATGGCATATGACCCATCCAAATATGAACAATAAAGAAAAATATATTGGCGAAGCAAGTTGGTGCAAAAAGTGACTACCAAAGGTGGAGTAATGATAACTTACAGAACTAAGTGAAGGACAAAATGAGCATCAGGTTTTAATGCTAGGAGTGTGTCACGAGGATGTGGCTTATCTGAAGGCAGGTAGCAGTTAGTTAAATAGAGCTTTCCTTTTAAAGCAGGCACTTTTCAAACCCCATAGTCTGCTTTAGGAGACTCTCTCACAGCAAAAAAGGGCTCTAGTACATTATTTTACTCAACCTGCAGTGGAACCGATTCTATCACATGTTGCATCTTGTGAACTGCTGTGGGTTTGTGTTTTGCAAAAAAAAATATTTTCTGAACTTTCCTTTTGTGTATACAACACTGTTTCTACTGCTGCTGTTTTAGTCATTGACCTTGTCTAGCTGACCACAGCACCAAAGTACACAGCAGAAGTTAAGAAGTTTCATTCAGTATTGTAAGTGCTGTGAAAACATCACAATGTTGATAAATAGCACACCGTAATTGTCTGTTTATAGTATTTTATCAATATTTTATTTGCCTTGATTGAATCACCACTTTTCAAATACAAAACATTAAGTCCTTCTTTTTGTCTGGTTGATTTGACTGTGTTTGTTACTGTACATTTAAGACATATGTAAGTAAATTCTGATGAACTGATGTTTTAATGTGTTTTAATTTTAATTTTGTTGTAACTTCCTTCTCATTGTTATACAGCTTTCATTAGAAATCTATTGTTCGGCTCTTTTTTACATTTTCCAAAACATTAGCTGAAATCTATGAAGTTTTAGAGAAAAAGTGAAATATTTGTATGTTTGGGGCTACGGACTTAGCTAGGTTGAATAAGGTTGTAGATTTTTTAGATTTCATGTTAAATTTGATTATTGTGATAATTTTCGTTTGCCTTTTTGTTTGCTTTTATTCTTCTTGATTTAGGTCTTTTTTTTTAGACAAACTCTCTTTCCTTTACAAGTGTCACATTCTTTTTATGTAGCATCTTTAAAGAAAATGAAATGTAATAAAAATAAAACAAGACACAACAATTAGATTTACATCAATAAATGCTGAATAATAAATTAATAAGTAAATAAATGTATAAAATGATTTAAAAAAAAAAAACTACCAAAGGCACACCACAGATGAAAATATCCCAGTAAAATAATCACATTCTGTAGAATGTAAAACGCCCTAAAACACCCAGGAAAACAAATATGGTTTTAAATTTGATTTGTGATAAATTGTGGAGGTTGACATTATTAAATGGTTAAAGGAAAAGTGTTCCAGAAGTGTAATATGTCCTAGAAGTATAAGAAGTAAAAGTGTAACTTAAGAGGTGCATTTGTCTTATTGATTCATGCCATAAATTCATATTATAATTCAATGTCCAGAACACTTTCAAGAGCAAAACAGATCTCTATATATAGCTATAATGATTAATGTAGCACATTGAACAGGGGCAACCCCATGGTACCCTTGAGATTTAAAGGGTAGAGCTATGTAAGGTACAACCATTAACTGTGCCTTAAAGACAAAGTAATCCAACTGCATGACCCAGTGTTCACAAATAAGGCCAGTGGAAAGGACCACCCAAACGTTGTCTGTGCATGTCAGTGCATGAGTTCAGGTGCGATAATTACGGTTGCCCTTACGCGGTTCATCTTCAAAATGCCCACCGTGCCCATTTATGTGACGAATGTAGCTGTAGAGTGTTAATTGTCCTGTGAAAAAGTAGAGAGGAGACACAGCTGGTATCTGCAAAGTCGTTCGCCCCAGATGCTATCTGTATAATCCTCGATAGCGCGCCTGGCTTTTATTGATTCGCTGGTGGAGGAACTGCGAATGTCCAGTGCCACAATTCAATTTAAAGCGCATTAGCGGGTGTTAAATTGCTGATGGGCTGCAGATGGTCCCAATGATTTTGGTTGGGCACTTTCCCTAGCTCTGATTTAATTGCACACTCTGCATATTACATGATTAATGAATATTTACAAAATTATGTTGAGGGCGTATTAACCCTTGAGTCATGTGTTTGCCATGTACTTCTTGGAGTCTTATGGCTGGGAACCTCTCTAAATGTCATTTTGAATTAGATATCACGCTGGCTAATGGATGGGAGATTTTATCTGGAGCATAAAAGTAATAATAACTGTTCAGCATTTGCAGTTTCTTCTCTCTGAATTTCACTCTGATGGTCTGAGGGCTGAGGAGAGAGAGAGAGAGAGAGAGAGAGAGAGAGAGAGAGAGAGAGAGAGAAATAGCAGGGCTGAGAGTAATACATAAGAGCTTTTGCATAGAGCTTGGACATGGCGCCATTGTACAGACTAGATAAACATATTTCGTAAGGTGAAGGGAAATAAGCTCATATGAGTCTCTGTGAGATGGAATTCTTCATCCTCGGTTTCAAGTTCTCATGTCAGTGGCACTGCTTCACTTCAAAGTATGCTATCTACAGGAGCCTGCTCTGGATTAAGGGCCTGAGTTGATTAGGTGTGAAATGGCTCAGCAGCCTATGAAAGCCTAGCCCTTTGAAGTGTCTGTGCGCTGTCCGGATAGCATTGTGTGTTTAGACCAGTTCACTCCTCTCAAAATGGAAGACAATAGGTGCCGGAATGCTGAATTTATCACGAGTTGGAGAACACTTGGAATGCCGAGAAATGCTTGGAAGGTTGATGTGCGCACCTTTCTGTGACTTGGATTGTTCATATTTGGATGAATGAAAGGTGCTGGTGAATGAAATGACTCACAGTGATTTTAATTAGCCCGGCTGCCTAAGAGAGGTTCGCAGCATGACCTACATTTTTCAAAGGTTACTGCCTTTTAAGAGATATTCTTCCTAAAGTCATTAAATCAATATTCATATATGATACCAATAGCAGCCACACAAGAAGACAATTTCAAAGCCTAGTTTGAAAATAGTACCTGTATATAATAACGATGTCACTCTTTTGTGAAGGGGCACCCATGTGTTCTCTCCTGCACTCTCTCCTGCTCTTTCTCTCTCTCTCTCTCTCTCTCTCTCTCTCTCTCTCTCTCTCTCTCTCTCTCTCTCTCTCTCTCTCTTTCTC
>JBBPCW010000014.1:12499263-12509263 GCA_037974425.1 Phenacogrammus interruptus | reverse complement strand
AGACACTGAACCGCTTGAATTTCAATACAAACAACCAGAAAAAATGGGGTGTTCTAAAACTTTTGACCGGTAGTGTAAGTGCTTTCAAAAGAAAAGAGAAAAGATTTAGAAAATAATCAAGTACATTTGAAAACACGTTGATGTAATCAGGAAGTCGCATCACGATACAACATCTTTTAATTTTGAGGAGGCAAAATCGTCATTTTGAGGAGGCAAGGTCGAGGATATTTCAAAGCCTTGTAGTAAGCAGCTCTGTCGCTTTGTGCATGGAGATGTGCCACGCTTTGTAAGCACTATCACTGCGCCTAGCCAAACCAAACACCTGTATGGTCACCTGGTGGAGTCATGCACTGCTGAAGCTCTCAGCAATGCTATGTGGGTCCAGCAGTTTGGGAACAGATAAGATGGCAGCCTTGACACACCAACAAGTCAATGTGTGCAAACTGGTGGAACTGTCAGGCAGCTGGGGACAGAATACAGTGGAGACTGGCTGTGGATCAACTAGGAGAAATCTAAATAATTTATGGCTATTTATTCAAAAATATTTCCCATGTAGTACTAGAGATATAGAGTTTAATTCTGGTGATAATTAAATCAGTAAAATGGAGTACTACACAGTAGACATGACAGGCAGAGGTCTGTTGTTTGTATTTCCAAAGTTTTCATTTATTAACTGCCTAAAACGATTTCAACGTCATATACATGCATTCAGAATCAGTTTAGTATGACTGATAAATTGCTTTCAGAAATGTCCAACTGAAGTGCTAATAATGCTATAACAGAGAGCCAGAAGCAGATGTTATCTGAAGCACCCGTGGATATTCTCTGATCTTTAAATGATGTGATTTCATACAAAGACTAAGCGAAACAATGACAAATATTGCACAGAGATATTAGACCAGGAAATTAGAGAGCTAATTTCCAGCACTGTAGAAGATACATTCAGGTATATCTCTTGCTCTAGTTATGAGCAGTGTAAATCACTTTGCTCCCACGCTCTTTTCTTCCTAATGAAATTAACCCTTGAAGCATAATTGCACCAATTTGATCTGAATAACAAATTACTTGCTGCTTTACACTGACATTTAACAGTTGGGTCTAGATGGCCAAGTTCTGGGATCCTGCATCATGCTCTCCATTATCACAGCTTCCGTACTTCAGTGTAAGGAAGCGAGAATTGGCTGTCGTATTTTTATATTTAACACAATCTTTTCTTTCATCTCTCATACATTCCCACTTCGTCAGAAAGTAAAGCAATGGTGCTAATATGAGGCAAGTTTGGCTTCTAGACCAATTATTCATTCCCACCCTCTCACAGGAGGGTTTTTTTTTTTTGTTAACCCTGCTGCCTCCGGCTGCTCCGTCTGCCGCCACAAATCAAAAAGCACTTAATTAACAGATAACTGGGAGAGTCTAAAAGTTTACTTTCGCTCCCAGCTGAGGGTTGGGGACGCACAGAGCGCCGCTGAGGGCTGTGAGGCTGTTAAACCCACGCAGCGCCCGCCTGCGATGCTGCATACATGGAAAAAGTGCATCTTTCTACAGCTGTCTAAGGACTGTAGCATGTGGAACAAGGTCATCTCTCTGTGTTATGAATGCAGACAGAGTGGGCCATCATGCAAGGAGAAGTTGTGTGATCTGGTGCGGAGGCTCATCTGGGCTGAAGGACTTGTGTCGGCTATTGTGCGCTGTGTTGGCAGTGGACATTCATTATAGCCAGAGAAGTTGCTTTGGGGACATGCTGTTTGAAGGCAGGCTCAGCTGAAACAGATGTATGGTGGACACAAAGGGAGATGGAAGGAGCACACTTTACACATTTACCCCCACTGGATCTAATGCTGTTATAACATATTTCTTTTTTTCTGTGCACCCAGCATATGGGACTATGCAGTCAGCAGTTTCGCTGCAAAGTTATTACAAGTGCCCCATAGCCATACCCATCAATCACACCCAATTTCTCATCCATCTATCTCAGGAGTGCCCAGAGATATGCCGGTCCAAAATGTAAAAAAAAAAAAAAAAATCATTTACAAATCTAAATGCTTTTTTAAATTGAAGCCAGTCCATGACGCCCTGGTGAGAATATTCATATCCGTTCTTATGAAATATTAATTCAAACAGGAGAATTTCCCTGTATTTTAATTACCTATTTTATACTCTAGGTACACTAAAGATTTAGAGCACTTGCTGCTGAAAGGTGACTCTGCGATGAGATTATGGTGAATAATTAAAATCTCTTTGGTTGTTTTGTGGATTGGAGGAGGAACAAGAGACAGGATTTATTCAGAGTCGAGTCTTAGACATAAATTTTTAAATGTGGCCCAAAGCGCCTGCTTGGAGCGTTGGCATGTTTTATTGAGGGAATTACTGTGTTTTCCAAGATCTCATGCCTGAAAGGTCCGGTTTGTGGGCCTCCCTCTTGAATTTGGGTTATATGCTACACATCCTTGCAAATAAACCCGCCTTCAGTCTCCCACAGTTAAACGATCCTAATGAGCTCCTGCAGAGGCACAGACAGTTTGCACTTTCAGAAGCTTTACTTTGAAATGAATGCCAGGTGACAGGGAGGCAACAGATCCCTGACACCATGCGCACAAGGAGACAATGTCATTATTTCTAATTCAGGCCGGAGGATGTTTCTCCATCACTATGGATTCATTCTTGTCTAGTTTGGGGAGGAAGAGGAGTGACGTGTGGGAAGTGTCCCCTGAGGCGTGTGTGTGTGTGTGTGTGTGTGTGTGTGTATGTGTGTTCCCTTCTTGGCAAGCGCTGCTGAGCTCAAGAGGAGGGCGCTGTTCTTGGCTCATTTACATTGATGACCAGGCTTTGCCTTTGCTGGCATTTTCAGCAGCCATTGATCCACTGCCTGCCTGATTAATCTTCTATAACAGGATCAGCAGTCAATTAGTGTCTGAATTTCACTTTGAATTCCATCCATGCTTCACCTTCTCACCATTTCCCCACAAGATCTAGGAACTTTCTGCACATTTTCACTGTTTATCATTCACAATGCACCCACCAAACCTTTACCATCAGCGTATTAGCATGTTCTTCTGATTTTGCCTTTGGGGAATGAAGTACGATCAAACTGGAGTGGTCAGCGCAGTTCTTTGTTTGATATAGTAGCATCCAATCAATTCTATAAGTAGCTGTGCTTCTAGAGCCACATGTTCCAGGCAGCTACTTAGACAATTAATATGTGGCACAGACAGAGGGCACAACTGGAGGAGAATGAAGACCAGAGCTGGCTAACGAGAAACTGGATCAGTTTTCTGAGGATTCAGCGGTTTTGAGAGAGGAACAGGAGAGTGCTGATGGAGGATAATGACAGATGGTGCTTTAGTCTCCTCTCCACATAATGGTGAGGTGCGGTCTGAGTGTTAGAAAGGGGAATTGGATGCTCGCTGTCCAGACAGAGTTTGGTTTCACTCAAGTCAAATACTGCTTAAATAAACATCGGTTATCTCACCATATAATGTCTATTAGCGTCTCAGTGTTTCAGGGGGGTTCTTAAAATCTCATATAATTATAGAACCAAGTGTTGCATTTCTGTATCTGCCTGGGCTTTATTTTTTGCAAGCATGTGTTGTTAATTAATCGGATGGCCATCGTCATATTATAACATGTATGGAGCACATTTTGGTACCATATTGCAGTGGTGGCTTCACTGTTGAGGTTGGACATTTTACAGCCTTTTTTCTGATGTCTGTCTCCCAGGTGATCCAGCGTAGAGAGGATGGCTCTGTGAATTTCTACAGGGACTGGGCTGCTTATCGTGAGGGCTTCGGCAAGATCACAGGGGAACACTGGCTTGGTAAGTTCTCCTTTCAGGCTAGCATGCACCAAACACTATACAGAGCTGTTTGAAGAACAGAGAGCCCAAGGTACCTTTAGTCCAGCTGTGAGTATCAGAGCTGTGTGTGGACAGTCAATAAGTAGATCACCCACCTCACAGGGCAGCTAACAGTTTTTGTGGTATTGGTAAGTTTCAAACGCGTACTTGCTGACAGTCATTGCTGATTTTCCGTCACTGAAAAGTACATAATACAAAATACAACGATGTGAATTACATTTTTTCCTGTATGACCATGCAGTGTCTCTAATGTGATTTTCAGATTCATAATATAATCTGTAGCTTGTCCTCCTACCTCCTTTGTAACATGTTGAAGAGGGGCTTTTCTGTTCCTTGTAAGTTATCGTTAATGATTTTTGCGCAATCATATACTGTCATTAAAGATGCACTTGACTGTGATAGCATGTACGTGTTTCTAGAGCCTGCTAGCATTCATTCATCCTTAAGAACTGTAATGTTTCCAAGGAAAATACACTTTTTAAGCCACACCATATGAGCAAAAAGAGAAGGTAAGAAAAATAAACCTTTATAGTGTCCACTGTATGCATGCGGGAGCACGTGTGCTGGCTCGCATGCGTGAGTGTGATGGACGGTTACTCTCAGACACCTCCAACATAAACAAGATAAATGGCATTTTCTTTTGTTTACTGCAAGGTTGCCTCTGTTTTCATCAACAGCAGAAGATGGAAAAAGTCTCTTGCAGTGTGACAGGGTTGATCCACACTGGGTCTTAGCTGCTTCTGCCTGAGACAACTATTTCAGGGACAGAGTGGTTGTCTTATTCAGCTCTGTTCGGCAGGCTGCGCGACATGTGAGGGCAGCAGTGTGTGTTACGGACCGTCTGTGTGTGCGCCTGGTTATGTACGCCCATGTTTTTTTAAGCCAAGGCACTGATAATGTGGAGTGACAGGCCTGTCAGGAGGTGACATCTCCCTGAGATTGACAGGCTCCGTGAGCGCAGACGAGAGGAGGCTAACGTCCCACTCTCACTCCTACTGCGGCTGGAAATGACTTTTCCCTCGGCTTGCTTCCTCCGACTTCTTCGCTGTAAGTAAAACTGCCTTGGAGGCTGGTGCTCGTGTTGGTGGGCAGGAGGGCTGGTCTCTGCGGGAATGCCCAGGAACAAGCACTCCTCTCTGGGGTGAAGAGGCGGATGGCCCTGCCTGATGGTCGAGCTGAGCTAGAGAATGGCACTGCTGTCGATGAAGATGAGGCTAAACCTCCCATGCTCCCTAATCAATAAAAGACACAAGGGAGCTGGGAACAATTAACCTCTGGGGCCAGAGAGATGAGCTTGAGAAGCTAAAGAAAAAAAAGGAAAACATCAACAATACAGAGCCATCAGGATGAGGTGACAGAGAGCGCGCAAAGGCCACAGCCCCCTCAGCAAGACAATCTTACCGGGAGAGAGAGAGAGAGATCTCACCTCCAAAAAAAAAGACGAAAAACACAGTACAGAATGACAGCACAGCTTGAAGTTTCATAGCATTACAGAAACTCCGCCACTATGGTGAATATTCAAGTGGGGATCCTTTTATTAGCACATTAACAATCATCAGGAAATCCAAATGCGCAGAAATGTAAGTCGAATATTAGAGAGGGATATGAATATTAATAGAAGACAGTGTATTTTTGTGTCATCAAAGGGATAGGTTAGAATTACCATTCTATAATTCCATAATTTTCTTTTGTAGTGTATTAGCATATCCATTTAAAATCAAGCTAGCACTGCACTATAAATAAACTTTGCCTTTTATCATTAATTGTGAAATAATTCACTGGAAATGGTTATAATAAGTCATTCACACTCCTTCAGAACCCTCCCAGATGTTTATTCAGAGTGCTAATATGAAGCTCAAGTGCTCATCAAAAGCCATCTCTTGCTCCCGACTCTCTTGACTCTCGCTCTCTCTGTCTCTCTCTCTCTCTCTCTCACCCCCGCCCCCCCCCACCAAACTCTGTCTTGATCTCTTTCTTCCTCTGCCTTTTTCTCTCAAGAATCCACAAATGCCATACGCACAAACACATAGAGATACCCTGTTTCTTGAATGTAGGGCTGTGAGGGGGATTTGAAAAGCCTAGCTTCTTGGCTTTGTTGGAATCCCATTTATGAGCCCTTCTTTAGTAGTGTGCTCTAGTTTATGATGACCAGTCCTAAAAAAGACGACCTTAAACATTATCCTCCCAGGATCCTGTCTGGAAAGAAGAAAAGAGTGTTCTCAATCGCATTAACCTGATCCCGGACGCGTCCCCAAAGCCGTCACGCAGCACCACTGAAATTCGGCCCCGCCTGCATCAGCACTGCCCCAGGATTTTAATCCATAATCACAATGATTCAGACTGCCCTCACTCCCTGACAAACCCATCAGTGAGGGCAGAGGTCAGAACCATATGCTCAGGTCAGAACAAAGAGTCACTGCTCAGTTGCCTTGTTCTGGCTATGGATCTTCATCCAGAAGAAAGGAGCCAGTATCAGGTTCTAAAGAGGTTTTACACTACACTGCTTTTGCAGCAGTGAGAAAAGTGTCATTGAGGAGCCGTTATGCTCAAGAGTTGGTGCAGTAATGACACCAGCAACGCTGGCTCAGTGTATTGAGCTGTAGCTGAGAGGTGACGCCTCATGGCTCATTAGCGACTGTGCTGCATTTCCAATATCGTCTCATCAGTGGTACTCTCACGTTCCCTATGGTATTTAAGTAACATTCACTCAGTGTGATTTAATTATACATGGTGAATGTGATCTATCATCTCTAAATGTTTATTGCTGTCACAATACCTGAGTAAAACTTGAGTAAAATTAGAAGCATATTTGTAACTAACTAAAATATTTATACTTGAGCTGTCAAAAATTAATACAAAAATGTGATTAATGATGAGAGCTCCTTCCTCCAAACTCCTTCATTAACTTGATATTAAGTAGTGAAAGGGACCATTCTGTCATACTTGAACACACACCACAGCACACAGTGTGAACAGCACAAAATCCTTCCTCTGCATTTAACCCCTTCACCAAGTGAAGCCACGGGCAGCCAGGAACGGTACCTTGCTCAAGGGTACCTCAGAGGTGCTTAGCAGCCTTGGGAATCAAACCCACAAGGCGAATGCCCTAACCGCTAGTCTACCAACAGTGTGAATGGTCGTATATTTGATTTAACTAGTGGTTCCCAATCCTCAATACATTTTTGTAGACAGGGATGTCAGATTTGGTGGCAGATTTGGTCATTTAGTGGAGTTATAATATTGTAAGGCAGTTCTCAAAAAGGGAAAAGCATGTTTCATCCCTATCTCTTGATATAATCATATTGTTCATTTCTTAGACATGTATTGTTCATTCCTTGGACATAACCATGACAGGGGGCGTGTAGAGAGGGTTGTTGTTGATGTAAGAGGGTAAAAATGGCGGTGCTCACGAGTAGCAGCTCATAGCATGGATAGCGTTAGCTTGCTATTCTGTGCCTGAGCTGGAGCCCGTAACCCTGCATGATTGCCTTACGAAGTATGAATGTATGTTCCTTACTCACCTGCTGAAGTTCAGTAAAGTTCATGAATGGAAGATTCCTTGTCGTGTGCCGTGACTACCACCCACGCTAATCCTGGCTAACCGCTCATCCAGACGAGTCAAACACGACAAAATTTTAGAAGACCAGGTTGAAAGTGCCTTTTTTGACTGGAAAGCAATAAAGCAATCTGGCAAGTGTGACTGTAGCTACCAGGAGAATCTTAAAAATAACTTGCTAACCTTCTGCTTATCCTTAACCAGGGTTACAGAGTGTGCTGGAAGTTATCCTAGTACTCATAGAATGAAAGGTGGAAAAACACAACATGGCTAGAACAAGACAGTAAACCCCAGAACCCCCCAGTAAACCACAGTAAAAGAACACCTGTTCAAATTGTGCAAAACAAGTGCATGTAAATGCCTATTTATATAGTCTAAACCCTAAATATGCCAACAGATATGCTCCCAAAACACTTCAAATATCACTTTAAACTCAGCTTAATACATTACCCTTAAAGAATGTAATGTAGCATGTAATGGAGATAGCATACAGGAGTGCTGGACTGCATCTGCCAGAGATGCGTCACAGGCCAGCAGCCAATCAGCAGAAAGGAGAAATGAATAGCACTTTTGGATTGTCTACTTTCAAAACTCCCACCTCAGAGTACAGGGGTATTTCACCATCCCAAGATGCAATTTCTTTGTGTTCTCTCAACAAATCTATGTGTACAGTTATATTTTACATGTAATTTTAGCTGAATGTTACAATATTAGTAAATTTAGTAAATATATTTTTAAATAATTTAGCACTAAAATGCATGGAAAATTATATCTTACCACAAAAAAGCAAAAAGAAGAAAATATTTGTGGTTTCAATGAACAATTATTAGTTAAGTTCTAAGAAAAATCTGTGAATGACTGAAGCACAAATTAGCAGGGGTTTACTGTACTGCCTCATTACTTTCGTATTTGGATTAAATAAAATGTGTTCAATGATGTGTTCTCACAGACGTTGTAGTCATTTACTTTTGACAGAAAACCTTTTTATAATTTATGTGATTTAAAATGAACAAAAAACGTTTCACTTAAGGTGTCGAAATGAATTGTATGTATAGTTTAAAAGTTTTTTTTTTTGTCATAAATGTACTGCAATGAAATCATATTTCAAGATAGAAGGACATTGGTTAGGACTGCTGCCACTAAGTGAGAATTTACAGTTTTTTATATATAATAAGCTTTTTTGGGAAATAAATTCCACAGCCTACAGATAGTCCCTATTCAGTGTTTTGTGAGTGTGGAGGTAAGCCTAATCTTTTTACAGGAACCACATTTTTCAATGTGAATGACAAGCCATTTTTGTGCAGTTTTCTGTCACCTTCAAGACCCACCTTCATCCTTATTTGCATCCTGAGGCTTTTTCACGTCTTCTGAAGTGTTTCGCCCCCACTCCCCCTTTCAGTTCATCTTTTTTTCAAAGCATTATGTTAAGGACTCATGGAGTGGGGCTGGATTGCGTAGTGTGAGGTTAAGGCTTTTGGAGAGGAACAGATGATGGGCATGATCAAACTGTGAAAAATAGCTCTGAGGTCTGCTAAAGAATAATAAAATATTCATATAATAATGTAGATAACTTTGGAGTACTTATGCACTGTTAGATTTGATCTTCGTTCAACCTCGTCTTATGCACTTCATATATGGATTATAGTGTTTATAAAATGAAAAATAAATATTTTAATGAAAAGTGTATTAAGTATTAAACACTAATGTCAGTACTGGCCATAACAAGGTGTTCTTTATGAATATTGCATCGGCTCAGAAATTTAATATCAGTGCTTCCCAGTGCACTAATGATTTTAATGTACTCCCCACACTCTGAATATTGACTAGTTTCTGCATGAGTGTGAAATGACCATGCCAGCAGCTCTGTGCACAATTTGGGTCTTGAGAAATCAGGGAAATGTGTCTCCACACATTTATATGTCTTCTCCTGCCCTCCTGAAGCTACTACACCTCCTATCTAGCACATACTGCTGACTCCAGGAATATTGTAATGCATTATCCTTTTACAGTCTTTCTCTCTCTGTGTCTCTTTCTCTCTTGCCCCTCCCGTTCTGTAATACCTAGGGCCTTTGTTTTCATATTCAGACCCTCTTGTCCTGCTGATTTCACTGAGCTTAGACGTTCACCGCTGATCCAGACTTCATGCAGACTCTGACCGAGAGCGTTTTCAAAAAGTGGGTTAAAAAGATGGCGTCTCCTCTGGGGTGTTCCTCTCCTGCCCGCTGATTCATTATGCTACAGAGAGCTTCAGTTAAGACACTGCTGTGCATCCTATTAGCCGTGCCAGCCTCAAAATGAGCCGTGCTGCCACAGGAGCCCACCACGGCCCACAGTCTCTGCTCTTGGCTGTGTGATCTGTTTCTCTGGTGTTATTTCTTTATTTGCTTCTTATATAAGCATAAAACTAAACTACAAAGAAAGACAGAAATGGCATCAGCTGATTCTATCTAGGAAGGTAAAGCTAGCGTGACATTTACGTTCTCTGTGGAAAACTAGTTGACAGCTTGCATGATGATAAGGCACCTTTAAAATTTTCCTACTGGACTTTCTTTTTGTAAGAAAAAGAAACCGATGGATGCATCCCGGAGCAT
>JBBPCW010000014.1:12458806-12481194 GCA_037974425.1 Phenacogrammus interruptus | reverse complement strand
CTTTTGTGTCACTTGGCCTTGCAGTTAGTAATCTTTACATTTACAAAAATGCCGTATTGCAGAATACAGCTTTCCAATCAGCAACAGCAGACTAGAACACACTGAGTGCATGTGTTAGTAGTGATTACTGAGGTCCTGCTCATACTTTCTTAGCTTGTGCAGAGGCACTAACAAAGCCTGTGACCGGCCAAGTCATTTATCAAGCTGTAGTCGGTAGTTGTTGGAGTTATTAAAGTTGCATCTGCTAAACATTTTAACACGCACTAAAAGCTAAATTGAAACACACATTTCGCTATTTATGTCAGGATGCTAATTAAGGTGGGAAGAAGAAGAGTGCCTTTGTGAGTTCCTTTTAGCTTAAACATACAAAAACCCTGTTTTCAGTCCCGCCAGCCTCTTTAGCAAGCAGCCCGTGAGTACGAGGAAAGAATGATTTAAAATAATGGTCCCTTTTTGTGTTTGTAAATGTCTGTGTTGTTTGGCCTACTTCTAATATCAACTTGATTTCTGTCTCAGGCATCACACACTATATATCATGACATACCTGCAAGGTTATATTGTGTAGTATTTTAAAATATAAAAAGATAGATAAGCACTGTAATTTTATAATATATGAATATATTTTGTTGAATAATGTACATTACCACATATTTGTTCACTTTACCTGACTGTAAAATCTTAAGACAGGGAAATAAGTTAATAGAAAGACACTCCTAGACCTGTGATAAGTCTCTCTGAGTGTTCCGTCATGTTAAGAGTGAGAAAATATTCTGAATGAAAATAATACTTAATGACGTTTATAGATGCATTTCAGTTTCAAGGCCAGTTTCTACACTATTCCACCCACAGTAAGAGCTTATAATAATAGTTTGATGGGGCTCAAAATTCACTTTCGTGTTCTCTCTGGCCACCTTCAACAGTTTTCCCCCCTTAATGTATTCATCCCATTGACTTTTATTACCTTAAAACAGTCTTTTTAGGAGTCACACACTTAAGAGTGCCCAAGAAGTTGACACTCATATATATACAATTTTATGTTTTATGTAGTATATAAAGTTTTAGGATTAAACACATGATGACTAATTATATTAGCAGTGCATAGCATGATGACAACACCATATGGAAGGTTTGTGTAGACTGAAACATTTTGGGATGTTGTTTGAAAACATTATTGGATTAGTATTTTTTTTTTTAATATGACAGCGGATCATTTTCGTAAAGCAAGTCATTTTAGATTTTAAATTCTATTTCAGACTGACAGCTATTATTGTCCCTGTGTGGTCACTGTCAGGTTTTTATTTGACTTTCGATTCGGTCGAGCACATTTGCCTGGAGAGCTCTTTTAAGACTCCAGATTCTGTGCTGTGTGTCGGGTCGGGTCAAACTCGAAACCTGTATTCAGGTTTGATTCCGAATTTCAGACCTGATTAAAGCTCTAGCCACAAACGGCGGGCCAGTAAAATGGGTTCGTAGATTAAAAAAGGAGAAGAAAACCACAAACCTTTGGAGCAACTTTTCTGAAAGGCAGATTGAGGTTACGTTGGGGCGAAAAAGCCCCATACTCTCGACATCCCAAATAATAGTCTGTCGAACAAATGGAAGGCCGCTGCTCCAGAGAGCCCAGCCATCACCAAAATGAGAAATGAAAAAATTCGACAGGAGGTTGAGGGTAAGAGGCCTACTGGAGCTGAGAGCAAGCAGCAGTTCAACGTATGGGAGTTATTCGCCAGCAGTCCCCCCTAGGCTCCTTGTTTGGAAGGACGTACTTGCATGGGTAATTCTTTGTGGGCCAAGCAGGCTGAAGCAGTTGCCTGAAGCAATAGAAAGTGGCAGCCGTTTACTTGAAAGACCTCCAATAAAGACTTTCATGGGCCATACACTAACACACACTAGGTCTGTACATTAATTCCACTAGATTGACTCTTTTAAACCTCATGTAATTTGTTCATTAATCCATGATGTCAGGACTGATAATAGGTGCCTTTTGTCTGCATAAGTGTCTTTTGTTGTACATCACACACT
Source organism: Phenacogrammus interruptus (assembly GCA_037974425.1). Lineage (NCBI taxonomy): Eukaryota > Metazoa > Chordata > Actinopteri > Characiformes > Alestidae > Phenacogrammus > Phenacogrammus interruptus. The sequence continues at coordinate 12,479,172 of JBBPCW010000014.1, read as the reverse complement.
TTTCTGCTGCAATGGGACCACTGAGTGATAATTCAATTCTGAGCAAACAGTACATGTGCCATCTTTAATGGTTTGCTCATTAATGAGGGACCCTTATGAAGCAAGCAGAAGAAGTGGAATGATGCCTAAAAACATGTAATTACCTGACATGGGGTTTCTCAGTCTTCATAACCTGTTCTTAGCAAACATCTCTGTTTGTGCTATTCCAGCCTCCAAGTGTTAATGACAGTTTTGCTGCCACATGCAGATGGTTTCTCTGCCATTAAGAAAGCCAGGAAAAGAGGGAAGAAATTATACGCGAGTGCTTGATAATTTTGTAACAATGCTTGTCCGAGTGAAGGCATGCATAATTCTCTTCTGATGTTCTAATGTATTCATCATGAACCTGTTTATGAATTTCTGTGCATGCCTAATGACTCGTATAGCTTTCATGGGTAGGTGGGTCTGTCCCAAGACGTTTGATTTGAATTTTGTGGCGTACCTTCTCACAAACATGCTTTATCCCGCCTTTCAGGTGCCGGGGCTTTGAAGGATGTTCTGCTGAGAGAAAAGTGTTTTAGTAAAATGATTGACTCGGTGTATGAGCAGAATATTCTGGTATCAATTTGTACACGATCAAAGATTTGTTATGCTTTGAAATGCTCTGCCTGTGAATACCCACCTACAGTCGAGTTTGCTCCTGGGGGAGTCTAAAGGAGGATTCCACCCAAAAACACAGCATGCTAAAATGAACTGCATAATGTTGGAGAGCACTTCCTTCTAGCTAATGCTTTGCCCACAGTTTTGGGATCGCCAACCACTGCACCCAGAGGGTCCTGCTTGAGGCCAGTAAACACTATCTCAGAAAGTGTCATCACACCTGGTCTTAAAACAAAATGAGTCTTGGAAAATCATTTTAGAGCATACTCACACTAGACCTGGTTGCCTTGTATTTTGCCCCAAGCATGATTGTGCCCCCTCCTTAATCCGGACCCTACATCATCACATTACTTACTGCTTTACCCTTTTAATCTGGTGAGCTGCCAGATGTATGAAGGGCTTCCCGTACCTTCAGATGTTGAAACGGCAGTTTTTTTCAGCTTGTCACAACATTGTTCAGTGATTCTTTGGTATGCAGAAGCAGAAAAATATCTCAGAGTTCTTGCGCGTGTCCAGCTATTCTTGTATACTCTTATCTGCCCAACAAACGCTGCACCACTGCGCTAGACCAAAGAGAACCCTTTGCTGCCCTGTTTGGTAAATGGAGCTATAGCATTTGAGTTCCATTCTTGAGTACAGTACAGAGCGATCACACCCGTCAGAACTGTACTTTAGGGGTCTGAGTACACCCTTAGTGGATGTTGGCTACATCGTTATTGGTGTCATACAATAACAGTGATTTTTAATTTTCTTTTAATTGATAGATGGCAAAATGTTATCTACAAGGTATGTCAGCTATTTAAAAATATTTTTAAAACTAAATAAATCATAAGTTTGTTGATGTTAGCATTTACAGTACTGGGTAAGATTGCCTTTGGTGGAATTTCAACACTTGAATCAAAACAACCTCAAGTTTAAAAACATTTTTAGCAACAAGCTGCAGTCCTCACCTAAATATCACTGGAATATTATGACACATTTTATAGCAATAATGGAACCGATTACAACTTTGGCTGAAAAAAATACGGAAAATGTATTAGTGTGTTGATATTTTAAAAAAAGTTAAAAAAGTGTCCAAAGAAATCAAAATCTGCCATAAAAATGAACAATCAGTGCATCCTCATCTAAAGAGATATGTGATGTTGTTTTTTTTTCTAAGAGTGCCAGGGTGAGTGAGGGAGTGCCAGATTTCAACAAAATGACACTGAATAGCTCTTATTAGCCCTACAGTTAATGCAATTTCTTTTCTCACTGTAGCATTCAACTGTTTTACTGTTGCCATCACTCAAGCCATTCATCACCTCATAGAACCCACTGATGAATCCACGAAGCACCTGGAACAAATTTATGACACTCTTTATGACATGACATAACTATATCAATAGGATCTTCTTCGGTGAAATAAAAGGGCAAGTGTGATCCATATGGAGCGAAATAAAATCAGCGTATGTGGAGTGCAAAGCCATGCCTTCACTGTAACTCTGGCAATAAAGGCTGATCTCATCATCAGGGCCTGGGCTCAGCAGAGTCTGGCAGCATGCAGGCTGAGAGCTGGCATTAGATTAGCCTGAGCACTCACTGCAACATTGACGAGCCATGCAGTCCATCACGCTGCTTAAAAAGGGCACATTAAGAATGTTGCTCCCTCCATCGAACTCTTTTTTCCTGTTGGTTTGCCTCCCTGCTATTCCCATTCTCTTGCCTTCCCTCCTTTAGTTGCTATCCTAAACAACTCTAAGAAGTGGTAGGAGAAAAAGAACCCTTAACAGTTTTGCCATTTTTTAGTTTTTTCCTGAGGACCACTGTAGTTTATGTGCCAAACCCAGCTTATGTATGTTCATTTTTCATGCAACAGTGAATTTAAAATGTTAATGCTTTTGTACATTCTTGCCAATTTCAAACATTCAGAAGTTAATTAACCATATTTTTTTTCAAACTGTGTGCAATGAAGCACACTGTGAATTAAATTTACCTCTGTTGTCACTGTTTAATCAGCATCAAATATTCAGTAATTAAAATGTATAAAATCATCTAATTGGACAGCCTGCATTCTTTCTGCCTTCTTTGTATCACGGCCTAATCGCCTCTGTCCCTTTGACGTTCCAGGTGACTCATTGCTCAAACACAATGGCATGAAGTTTACCACCAAGGACAAGGACAACGATCACTCGGAGAACAACTGTGCCTCCTTCTATCACGGAGCGTGGTGGTACCGCAACTGCCACACATCCAACCTTAATGGACAGTATCTGCGAGGCCAGCACACGTCCTACGCCGACGGCATCGAGTGGTCTTCCTGGACGGGCTGGCAGTACTCACTCAAATTCACCGAGATGAAGATCAGGCCCACCAGGGAGGAGAACAAATGAGCGGAGCACGAGATGAACTTATTGAAAGCAACCATGCAAAGAATCAGAGGATAGCTGGCCTGTAGGTGTTAGAGACACTAACTACAGAAAGGTGTGAGAACTGTGTGATGATGTAGTAATCTCCCATCATTTTGCGTGGTTCTGTTTTAACCCCCCTTTCCAAAGTATTCCACACCGACCCATCTCGTAGTGCTGTGTTAGTGCTGAAGCGCATTAGGCAACTGTTTTGCTCTTGCTCTCCCGGTCACCTCTCTGAATATTATTATGGAATAATGAAGTTCATGTCCTAAAAAAACCCCTCATTGTTGATAAAATCAAAAGAAAAAAAAAACAGTAGCTGTGGAATTTAGCAAGGATTATGTGTAGCCTTTTGTTTCGAAAGACAAAGAATTATCCCTCTTACCCAGAGTGATCCGGGGTTGTCTTAGGGACAGAAGACAAGCTCTTCTCTTTTGTTTCATTCTGTCATTTTTTTCAGTTAATGCTTTGTCAAATAGCTGGATGTGTCAGGTTTGTGCCGCCGCATACCACCCCTGCTTCGGTAACAATTAGATAACAGGCTGCCCTCGTGTCGACTAAAACACATAATTGATCTGCAGGGATGCAGAGAGAGCCGTGGCGACTCTCAGAGCGATGGGCCCAGTCTGAACAATTTTTCATTATGACAACTCAATGGCTCCATAAAGCACACGGCGCTGTTACTGAGGCCTATCAATGGAGTGGCGGGGTTCTCCGCAAATACAGTGCCCCAATTCACTGAGTGTTTGTTTTACCATGTTGTTCAGGAAGCTCTCAAGCCATCAGTGAGCTAGGTGCTTTGCTGTAGCATTTTATGTTGTTTGAAAAAATGCTTTTAGATTTGGTTTGGAATACTAATTTTGAGAGCACTTCATGGTTCACAGAGCACATCTTCTGAATGAGTGCTTCCTAACCCTGCCCTGCACAATTTATTCTCAACCTTTTTTGTATTAGTGTTTCAAACTAATCAGCTCATTAACAACCCATTACTGAGCTGTAGTGGGTCTTATAAAACAAGGAAATGCTAAAATGGGCAGGTAGCCTTCAGGAGCAGGGTTGGGAATCACTGATCGAAACATGTCGGGTTAGATTTTGGATTAGGCCTAGTCCTGGACAACAAATGCAATTTTGCACCAATAGTGAATCACAATAGACTTTTTAGGCTTTGACTTCATCTGAGTTCTGTTCAAATTTCCCTTAATGTTTAATGGGCGTTTCTTGTTTTGTGTAAAGCAAAGTGTTTGTCTCATCCATTGTATATTACCCCAGGTTACATCAGATAACTGAAAGGTTTACGTTTTGTTTTTTTGTGTGTGTTAAGTATTAAGGTGAAACCTTCTATACAGCTAAACTGACTGATCTCAATGCTTGTGTCCAATCAGGAGAAAGCAAGAGGTTGACTAAAGTTTGAAACACTTTTTAAACACTCTCTCGGGCTGGTAAGGACATGTGCAATGCTGCTGTAAAACAAACTACCTACACTTCATAAAGTGCTCCTCTCTTGGCAAAGCAATGCTTATCTTAACAAACAAATGCATACAGTGTCCTCCCAGTGGTTTAAATGTTTCAAAGTTAATTAATAAACAAGTGTTTAATTAAAAAATGGATTTGTTTACATACACAGTGCTGATTTCATGTGTAAATTCTCCTTGATCCAAACAAATCCACCGCTAAGTTCATACAGAATGGGTAATGGCCTTGCACAGTGTGGTGTAACAGTCTACGAAACGTGTATGTCAGTTTTTATTCTTTTTATCTGTTTGTTATGATGATATTCGATGTACTCGTAATATAATTATTGTCTGAGATGGCAGGTGTTTGCACTGGAAAAAAAAACATGTTTTCAAATATGTCACCTTTATATTTATATTGAAAAAAAATCCAACTATATGAGGATGGAATTGCATTTTCTTCTTCGTGGAAATGAAGAACCCCCTGTAACTTTCGTCACATTATTTTTGCAAACACAGTAATGTAAAGAAGAAATGTGTGGTTATTCCTGGTGAAAGGCCAGTATTTCTTTGCTGAAAAGCTAACTCGCTGTCACGGGAACTCAGAATTACAGCTGAATGAATAACTGTCAGTGGCCCTTCAAAAGTAATGCACTCAGGGAAGCTGGCAGTTTTTTTTTTTTTTAAAGATTATGACACATTAACTCTCTCAATAAGCAGAGCCTGGGGCTGTAGCTAGCAGTCATTGCTGGCAAGATGAAATGATTTTTTACAGAGGATGATGCCCTATAGATGGAACGGGCTTGACAGCTAAAATATTCCCCTCAGAGGCGAATGGACCACTACTACCAGTGTTTTCCTATTCTAGCGCACCACGACTAAAGCTGATGCCAATGCCCAGACCATTTTACTGAGTGAGGGAAAAGCTTTCACACACCAGCTCACATGCATCTCCTTAACCTGCATTTGAGATTTGCTAGAGATAAGAGTAGTTTGCACCACTTTAGGTAGGGGACTGTTATACTGGCTGAACAGGGAAGCAGGAGGTTTTACAATCATTTTACTAGGCAAAAACATAGAACATGGTACTTTTAGGGAAAAACCTAGCTCTGTGACTCCCCAAGCCTTAGGACCCCCTACTGGTGGTCTCTGGCACCTCTCCTGTCTCCAACAGGCCTTTACCACTCATCCTTGCAAATGCCCAGAGCGTGAAATTGCCCTTGTCTCTGCTTCACAGAAATATGAACGGACGCTTTCGCTTCTCTGTTCTTTTGCTCATCCTTTGCCTTCGCTAATAGAAGCCCCTCCAAAGTCACCATCCCGATGACCAAATAAAAGAGGGATAAACACCTTAGAAAAGAACGGGGACCAGATCAGCACTTTTTTCAGACGAAATTGTTTTCCTTTGGCATTCGGCATGCTCCAATACAGGCTCTCATATTCCAGCTAAACTTTCTTTTGTGTCTTGTAGGCCTACATTTCGTTCTTTCTTACTTTCTTTGCTCCTTCCTTCCTTTCTTTTTTTTTTTGATGAATCTATAAAACGTGTTTCAATGTTCTGAGTGACATTTAATAAACCTTCAGAATTTCTAAACTACTCCCCTTTAATGCGCCTGGTGTGTTTTTTGGAGCTGAGGTAAGCATATCAGTGTGTGGTAATTACTCCTCCGTGGTCAGCCGGCGCTCAGCGGCTGTGGGTCAGCTCATTAGTAAGTAATTGACTAGATCGGCCAGACATAGATCATTAGCCGAAGCCTCTTCTGTAGATGCTGTGGCCGTATCACATTGTCTTCTGTATTAGTGAGCTCTATTTGGTAATTACAGAGAATAGTCCTACAAAGTGAACTTTAAGTTCCGCAGAGGAGCTGGCAAGCACTGCAGTCATGTCTTTCAGGTGAGTGCTGTTTGAAATGGCACAGCTCTTGACATTAAAAATGACAGAAAGAGAAACAGGGGGATTTTTTTTGGTGTGTAAGGATGGCGACCGATGAGACTCATTAAAAATCTGTAGGCATCAAACATTCATGTAGCTTTGAAAGCTGCTTGAAGTCAATGTGACTGCCTCGCTCAAAACGATGAGCCATATTTCAACATGACAGAGGAGCACTCAGCCTCCTCGTAGAACGAGGTATAAAATGGGACAAACTTTACCAGTTTTGACATTTTTACATCGCTTTTATAAAGAAATTGAGCTCTCTGGACATTATAAAGGGCAGCGTGTGACTCACAAATGTGACGCGTGCCTCTGGAAAACACCTAAAACTTCTCCGTTTTTGGCATCATACCAGGTCAGCCAAATGTCCCCTTAACGTCATGACAAAGAATTATTTTACAACAAAAAAGGAATTCAAATTAGTTCGAGATGGTTACAGTATGTTCCTGCTATATCAGACGTGTGTTGTATGCACTGCAAAAATAAAATGACCTTGATTGTTAAAATCAACACCTGAGAATAGTTACGGCTCACTCGAATCAATTCCCATGAATGCTGATGCCCTCAGCCGGAGGGGACGTTCTGATGTCCTGTAATGAAGTGCTGTCCTTGCCAGCTGTCCATGAAGACAGTGCTCTCTCTGCAGTGACAGTGCTGAAACTTTCGCTCTGAAGTGAAAGAGTGTGATGAGTTTGGAAAATACCCTGGTGAATCCCAAAAGTAGTTTTGTCACGTTTTCTTCACTTATTCGGTAAGATCTGGGGAAACTTAGTCTCGGTGGGCCGAATCAAGGTCAGTACTTGTCTATTCAACTAATTTGCCAAGACACATTTACTTCTTTAATTCTGCACTGGAGCTACGAGACTAATGTTACAGAAATCTGCATCAGATATTAGGTGACATAAACCTTAATTACTTTTTAGCTCCATTAGCCTCATAGCCAAAAGATGCAGACTTCTAACACACAAAAGTCTTGGCTGAACAAATATGTACAGCCTGGGGAATCTTTTTTCAACACATAGGTTTACTGAAGATAACTATGCAATGAGAACAATGTTTTTAACAACTAATGGACCGTTTTAGTTTCATTTTGTGCCGGTGTGGATATACCCACTGGGCCACTCTGTGCTAGCAGTAACAAACTATCATAGCGACACTGTCAAAAGAGAACCTTGTATCTCCAAATAGATACTGTATAGAAAAAAAACATTGCTAAAATTGAATGTTACCTTTGAACCATTTCTAAGGGTTCATTTGTGGTGAAATTTCAACATAATGTAAATGGCAGCTGGCATTTTTTAATTACGTTAAAAAAAGAAAACAGTGACAATATGATTTTTGGAAACATATTAAATATGTCATTTAGCAGCATAGGCTGCGGAGAACTAATAAAATAATTTAGGTTAAAGCATGAAGAAAAGGTGACTGTATACCAAAAAGAGATTTTTTTATCAATTAAACACAGAATCATAAGTCAAAGTGGAGAACTGTGGTGGCCTGTTTAGACATCAGGGCCTGTATTCACAAAAGACCATCATAACTACAGAGGATTCTGATCTAAGTGGTGTCCGATTTGACTAGTTGTAGTGCTATCGTTTTATCAGTTAATAGCTCACAGTAAGTCATACTATGCCTTTTACCCCATCTACAAGTCAGTACCACCATACTAAGAGTTGGTTTGAGTGTGTTGAGAATCGTTTTGGGATCTAATTACAGAAAAGATGTGGGTGATTATTGCGTTCTAGTGTTTATAGCTCTATTAATGAACTTAAGAAGAAATTTTAGACTTCAAACATCCTAACTAATCAGGGCTAAGTGGAAAAATGTGTAAACTTGATTTTCCACTGAACCATCATAAGTGTTATCAGCCGTTATCAGCCGTAACAAAGAGCGTTGCTGCTTCAGAATGGTTCCTGATCCAGCCTCTTCCACACCATCACAAAATCTTTCTCTTGTTCATGATTTAAATGTCTTTGTCTGTCCTTATTAGTTTAATGTACAACATAAAGCCACCATTGTGCTTACTGACTCTTATTTCAGTGCTACTTTACTCTCTCTCTCTCTCTTTCATTTTTCCTCGCTCACTTCTTACCTCTTTTTTTTCATTCGTTGGTTAGCTCAGGAGCTGAATGTGATGGGAACGTTTCTTGTTAACCTGTCATGTTTTCTCGGAGTGGTGTGCGTGTGTGTGCGTGGGAGGCAGGTGTTAATGTAATACGCCATGAGGCAGCGCTCATAGGACTGGTTCAGAGTGAGGTCAGCTGTTCAACAATGAGTAAGGCAGGTGCCACAGGAATACTTTAAATATCCAACATTCAGCAAATCACCAACACATCCTTCATCCTCTGCCTCTTGCGGTTTCCAGGCCTCATGTCCTTGCTTATCTCCAGCGAGAGCCAGACTTACGAGAGAGACTGCCACAGCAAGGAGGAATTTGCCGTGGCCCTGCCACCCCCCCACCCCCGCAATATCTTTTGGGCCTCCTGCCCGGGTCGATCGATAACCTGGAGCGCGGTTTAAGCCTTTGCATCACAGGCTTCCTGTATGAATCCATTACCAGGTTTGCATGTCTGCATGATGATTTAAGAAGGCTGAAGGATCTCTCTTCACCTCCTGCTTCTGCTCGACCTGCAACAGTAATTCTGATGCACTGGGCCCTGCTGTGATTGCAGTTTAATGAAAAACAGGGAGGCATGGCCCAGGTCTACTATTACACAGTAATTGATTTGTGGTGAAGAATGCTCCCATTGAGGTAAATGCTTTGGCTCGAGTCATTAATCCCTTCATCCTGATATTGAAACCCCGCTGACCCCCCTCTTTCAGTAATACTAGCCCAGGTTACTGCTCTTCTTCTTCCTCTTCTTCGTCACCTTCGTCTTTCTTTTCTTTCCACCTTCTGCACCCTCGCTTCCTCTGTTTTTCTCACCCTTCTTCTCCTCCTCCCATTTTTTCTCCTTTACTTCCTCCTCCCTCTTCTGTTTGTCCTCTTTGTTCCAACCTCCTTCTCATCCCTCGTTTTCTCCCTTCCTCTTCTTAATTTTCCTCCTCCCACTACCTCTTTCCTCCCCTTCATCCCTCTACTCCTCCTTTTTCTTTTTTCTTCCCCTTTCTCCTCATTTGTCTTCCTCTTCATTGTTCTTCTTCATTTTAACCTCCTCCTCCCCTTCCCTTTTCTTCTCCCCATATCCTCTTTTTTTCCAGTCCTTTCTCATCCTCTTCCTTCTTCTCCATCTTTTTCTTCAATTCTGCATCCATTTGTTCTTCCTCATTATTTTCTCATTCTCTTTTTTGCTTCTGCTTTCTTCTCACTCGCCCAGTGTTATTTTTGATCTCTTGACTTGATCATTAACAGTTTTCCATCCGTGGCTCATTCTTTTCACTGCTCTAGACAGCTGTTCAGATGCTGAATGTCTATACTTTGCCGATTAAGAGCTGGCTGTGTTTCAGAACACCGAGCTTGTTATCCCTGTAAGTGCCCATTTCTTTAATTCAGTGTAAGGGCACAGATTAGCTGGCTGCGATTATTAGTCTTGATGAGTCCTGCAGAATCATGCATATTTCAGGTGGGGTAGTGTCATGCTCCTCCTCTCTTGGACAAGGTCCCAATTGGACTCTTCCAACTGTGTTTGGTTCTCTCCATCTTTAGTGCCGCCTTGGCATCGCCTTCCCTTAACTGCACACCTGCAGTTCATTCATGGACTAATTTACAGACACATGCTCCCCTCGGTTTGGCCTGTTTCTGGAGTCGTTCCCCTTTACTGGTCAGCCCGAGGCTTGCTTTTCATGTTTCCTGTTTTTCTTCGGCCAGACAATAGATTTGCCCGGCTTATGTCTGTCCTACAAAACTCATTTGAAATGTGCAGTTCTGTGTCTGCATTCATTCATCAACTCTGTGATGCTGCAGCAGCGATGCTGTACGTCATTTATTGTTGTAATGAAACCAGTTTGCATAATTAAAACAGTTATGGTTTGTCTTGCCACTAAATAATTTATATAGCTTTGGTGTATGTTATGGTTGAGAAAAATGTCGGCATTTTGGGAGGGGAGAAAACCATTAAAGGATTTTGTGGGTGGTGAGGTGTGCAAATATGATTAAAAAAAACATTCATCACATTAGCAACAGCTTTGTACACTGGGAAAGAAACTCAAGGTGACATGATGCGTTTAAAATTAGTTTTCACAGCAGCTGCTTTTTTTAGGCATCCTTCCTGAGGTTCATTTGTTCCAACTTGGAATTCCTTTCTTTTGGATTGTACTGGGTTGCCGGTTATTTGTTTCTTTGTTGGTTTAGACATTGTGCCTACAGTGCATTTTCACCTTTTGGCAGACACTTATATCCAGAATGACTTCTAGACTAATCATGTGACAGAGGAAACTAATGTAGCAGGTTGTGTCGTCCAAGGACTCCTGGTTCTTTCCAGAGTGGGGTATCGGACCCTGCCCTGTTTGTTGGAGGGCAGTAGTCTTACCCACACCATGCCATTCAAAGCAAATAACCCATCAGTGGTGCCTTTGACAGTCCTGGGAACTGATTCCATTACCATCTGATCACCAACAGGCCCCTAGCTGCCCCAAGAAGGGTGCTTACCATTGTCATTTCTACTGAACACAGTCTGTTTCTCTACTAGTTGGATAATTTGGATTTTAAAGATAATTGGATACAAATCTAATTCTTAATTATCAGTTTTTATAGCATAGTGGATGACACATCTGCCCTCTGGCCAGCAGGCTGTGCTTTTATTCCCCATGCAGGCAAGCACATTATGTTGTGCCAATAATCATCCTTGGGCAAGACTCCCTCTGTAACATGATTAGACTGGAGGTCTTTCTGGATAAATGTCTGCCAAATGCTGTGAATGTAATGTAGGCCAAGTGTCTCCTACAGGAGAAATGTATTTCATTGGCAGCCCAACATTAAACAAAAAAATCCAAGTTGGTCAAATAAATGATCCTCAGTAAAATGGCTGCAAAATAAACTGTTATAAAAGATTTCTTAAAAAATGCATTATGTTACTTTGATATTTTCAATTCCCTCAACACACACATTTGTCAGATACGTTCAAATTCCTAGGGAACTTAAGATAAGAGGTAAAATAAGAGATACCCTTTATTTAATAATGTCACTGACAAGATAGACGTGCCAAGGGGCCTGTTTCAGATGTGAGACCAAATGGTTTATCAGAACATCAGCTGAGGTTTTGAGAAAAATATTGAGCGATGGTGCAAAACTCTCAAACGCTTCACAGAAGCCCACAAACTTTTTCACACTTCTAACATTTCTAACAGCAGTTCTGCTACTTTGAAATACAGTTTACCTGACTATTAATGTGTGGAAGCATTTGTAGTACACATAGAGAATAGTATGTGCGTGGATAAGTGCTTTAAAGGCCAGAAAAAAGGTCAGACAGTCAATTAAGGTCTCAATAACAATAAACCTCTGAAGAGTATGAGGTACACTTAAGGAGAAACCCCGTGGCTTCACTGCAGACTTCCTCAGCATTTATCCAAAGTTGCATCACCCTTGGCTGTCTTATTTACTTCCCCCTGAGTTATCATCAAGAGGAATGAACGCTGCTGGGATTTTGGACTGTCTCCTGAGTATGGGCAGAGCAGATTCCTGCACTTTCACAGCCTTTATCTCCCGTTTGATGGATTAGTGCAGAGTCTTGCATGCATATAATGTACAGTGCACTTATCAGTAACCCAGAAGGGTTTTAAAATGGAGGAGCACTTCAGCGGAAAACATCTGCTTGTATGTCCACTCACCAGCCACTTTGTTAAAAACACCTCACTTGCAGTGGTCCGCCACCCAAAAATATCCAGCCAATAGTCATCTTGTGGTGAGCAACTAGCACTAACAAAAATTGTGTTAAATGTCGAACCAGTAATGTTGAATTACAGGAGTTTCTAATAAATTTAAATGTTACATTGTATGTATATTTCTGTGTACACAGAATACATATTATATAGATATACACAAATATATATTAATATTCAAATAACATTTTGTATAGTGCACATTTTTTATATCTTTCTGTAATATTGTGTAGTTTTTGCTCTATTGGTAATACTCCTGCTGCCCTCTTTGTCCCACGAGAAAATTTGACTGGACCAACAGAAATGTCCAACCTAACTACTATTAACTAATATTTGAAGTTAGGGGAGTTAGTATTTAGGGGTACAGTTATAGTGTATCTATTCCTCTGTATTTCAACCAATCAGCTCTCAGCAGTTTCAGCAGCTTACAGTCTTATGTCATTACTGCCCCATTCAACACTACTCAGCAATACAGATAGGGTGCTTTACATTGAATACTTCATAGTCATTAATGTCAATACAATCTATTTTTTTAATGGTTTTAATGACAGTTGCCTACTGTATGGCAACCATTTTGGTCTAATAACACATTTGTTTAAATGTCTTGTTCTAGAACCTTGAACAAGCATAAATACACAGCTATGGATGGAGATTATGTACCCCATAGACAGGCAGGTGTTCATCTGCACTCACTCACCTACCAGATCGCTTTGTCTATATCTCTGGAGATCAGTGTCTGTGGTTCTTACACTAATGGACCCTCAAATATATTTGTCTTTGTGATGAGGGGCTTGCACACTGCAGGCCTGCTGTAAAATCCCTCTCCATGTAGTTATGGATGAACTTTTCTCAACTGATTTCATCATGCACTGACGTTCTCGGTGTCGAGAGAAACAGCTGCTCTTCCGCTCTGCTCTTTTTTTCTAACATATGTAATGTGAGCGCCGGCTTGGGAAATGGACTTCTCTCACTGGCTGGGAAACCCAAACACGCACCTGGAGACACACAGACTCCAGTGTAGGTGCGAGGCGAAGCTTTATTCAAACAAAAGAAACATGAGGATTCGAAAGAACAAACGGAACTGCTGTCAGTCCTGACTGAAATTACTCTCTGGCTCTCTCTCTAGTCTCCTTTCAAGCTGAGCTCTCTCCAGCCTGACTCTAGCTGTAGCTCTTCCCTCTGTCAACTGGTTTTTAAAGAGTTCTGTCTCTTCCCCTGATACCGTTCAACTGTCCCTCACCAAGGGAGGAGTCCTGGGAACAGGATGGCAGCTCTGTATCGCCACAGCACAATGTGAAATGAATGAATAGGGCTGTGCAGATCCGAAACTCAGCATCGGTATGGGTCTAATAAAGACCTAAATCACTGGATTGCATTTCAGAAAAAAAGCTTGAACCTTTATATAAATAACTAAACTTTTGTTTAGTTATTAACTAAAAAGGACATTTTGTAAAGTGAGATATATCAGGACACAAGTAACACAAATAAGTAGCAACGCTTGAATAGCTCCATACTCCCTACAAAGGGATTTAAATAGTGTACAATATGTCTGACAAAGAGAAATTGGCAGTTCAGTCATGTATGAATATTTCTATAATGGACAAACTGTGAACTATATGGATGTGAACAGTCATATTTTATAACTCACATAACACACTGGAGGAAGTAGAGAGCAATTTATCATTCAAAGTGCATCCAGACAAATGTATTATTTACAGCTTAGTTGATTAAGAAAGGGGAAAAGGATACGTGGTATTGGTATTGGCAGGAACTAAATATTGCAGTAGTATTGTGCCATTTCTTGTGTTCGACCACAGTTTCCATCCCTATTTACTGATGGCTTTCCTATAGATCTGCATTTAATGTGTCACCAACGTGTATATACTGCTCATATCCCTTATTGTCCTTTCACTTCTTGCAACCTGTCATGAGTATATCTTCATTTCATCTTCGGGTGTGTTTTGGACTTCTTGTCTGCTTGCCTGTTTATTTTATTGACTCTGTACAAATAGTTGCGGATTATTTGACTTTCCTCATGTTTTCTTATTTCAGTGCTATTTGATTTCCTGGTCAAAATATCAGCTTTCTGAGTGTTATTCATCTGTAACACATATAAATTATATGGTAGGCATCTGCACAGAAACTGCACAGGAACATATTCATTACTTGTGTTTAAATAAGTGATTAAGAACATAAAAAACTAACACAAAAGCTTCCACAGTACCTTACCCTCATGTTCCTTAATTGGTTTATATTATGGGAAATGTCTTAATTGGGGTTGATGTAACACAAAAACACTGTTTAAAGTACCATTTACTCCCCAGTCTGCAAAGCGCATGAATATGCATGTATGTTATATAGGCTGCAGAAACTGCAGATGAATTGACTGCCCATGTTGAATTCATGGATATCCAGCCTACAGGAGTTTAGCTCTGCCTCTCCATGCTAATGACTGCAGGCGAAAAAAGAGCAGAAGGGCCTGTTTTGAACAAGGTACAGTACAGGGCAGCCTCTGGGAATAAAGATGATTTGCATACCTTGGTATTAAAGGTACAGTAACAGAGACAGTCTGTCTAATTGTACAAGAGATTAGAGAACAATCATGTAAGAATGAACTGACTACATAAAACTACTCAGGCCCTCAGAGACTTTTGTTGTTCCTGTTTTGAAGCTCTTTCGCTGAAGGTTGGCAGGTGTGGAAGTAGCACACAGAGTTAAAACAGCCCTGGACTTTCAGAGATTTTCAGAGAGAGAGAGAGAGTAAGATAGTGTGTGTACGACACAGAGAGTATGTAAGTCCAGAGTGTGCGTGTGTGTAAAGCAGGGAGAAAGAAAGGCAGAGAGAGAGAGAGATGTAGGAAACAAGGCTATGGCTTTTTTTCAAAACTGAAATAGAGAAGTCATGTGTCCCGCTCGAGCCCAAGACTCGCGGGCGCGTTTTTCTGCACTCCTGCAGAAAATACCCGCGAGAGGAGCGGCGCGTTTGCTCTGAGCATCAGTTCAGTAGGGGAACCTGTTACACTCACAGAGGGACTTTCCACACACACATACACACACACACGGATATGACGGAGTAAACGGAGAAACACTTCTGAGTAAAAGGAGAGAGAGGGAGAGAAGAGAAAGAGCAGCCAATCAGAAAAGGAAGAAGCTGATAAAAAAAGAGAAACATTAAAAGACTGAAAGAAGAATAGACTAACAAAGAAAACACGAAAAAGGGAGCGAGTGAGTGTGTGTGAGAGAGGGAAAACTGTGTGTGTGAAAGAGAGGGAGAAGGGGTGTGTGTGTGTGTGTGAGAGAGAGAGAGAGAGAGAGGGTGTTATCTGTCCAGGGCTTTTGGTCGTGGGCTGTGTGGAAGCGCCCCCCTCCCCCCGTGTGTGTGAGTGTACGTTGTGGTGTGTTTCCGGGTGTGAGGGGAAACACGTCTGAAATTCACCTCTGCGCGTCTTTATAAGTGTCTCTCTCTTTTTCTGACTGACTGACTGACTGTGCTCCAGCTGCTCTCGGGCCGGTGTGAATGAAGGAGGGCTGGGTCCATGGCGTCCTGCCCCGGGGAGAATGAGTTCCCCTGCGGCTTCCCACTCAGCATCTGTGACGAGCTGCCCCCCCTGCACTACCTCTGCAGCAGCTGCAACAACCTGCTGAACGAGGCCCACCAGACTCAGTGCGGACACAGATACTGCAGGGCCTGCGTGCTGTGGCTCATCAGGTCAGTACAAACACACACACACACACACACACACACACACACACACACACACACATATACATACACAACCTGGCTTAGACACAGCAGCAATCCCCCTCCACCTTTGATACATACAACAGGCCTGTTATTTATTTGTTTATCAATCTATTAATTTACTTACATTGTATTTATTTATATCTAACTATTAACAAGACCTTGTGGTGGTTGTAGCTTAGCGGGTACGAACCTGGTGACCACAGTCACCACTAATGTCCCTCTAATAAATCGCTCTGGATAATGGCATCTTCCAAAAGTAAGTTATTAAAAAATCAACTTCATTAATTGAAAATATTTTCACTGCAAAGTAAGAAAAATTAAAAAGTCTAAATATTCCATCAGTCAGCAGCATTGCTATTGATGTTTGTTTGTTTTTATTTTTATTACCTCAGCTTTGAAAGAAAGACCAACAATGACACACACACATACATACACATAGATAACATTTTCATTATTTATTTAATAACCTGATTTAGTAGTGATGTTCACATTTTGTCCTTTTAAACAGGAATAACAAGGATCTTGTGTGTACAAAGTGTAAAGAAGACCCCAGCAGTGAGAGCCACTCCAGCATGCTGACGCTGGACCACGTATGTTAAAATAAAGTTACTACTTTATTACAGCTCTGTGATCGTCTTTCTAAAAGCTGTTCTATCCCTGTTTAAATCCTCTCATAAAGAAAAGAGAAAACAGGAATACATATCTGTCACGTGTGTGTATTTTACACTGAGATGCTTCTACCAGTCACACAAGTATTAAAACTGAAATGACAGATTTATAACCTCATAAAAATGACCTTTAGTGTGCTTTTTCTGTCTAAACGGTCTTTAGAATTCCCCACTCCCGGGGTATTTCGATGGTACCATGTGTGACATCAGAGCCATGTAAACACTGTTCTATATGCACACATTCACCCCCACACACACACACACAAATAACTAAAGTGAGCAGCGAGGGAAATTCTGTGCGTAAAAAGGATAGTAGTTTGTAAAGGGCATGTTTACTGGCCTAGTTTACTGGACATATGACAGTTTAGGCCTGGTCTTGGGTTTAAACTAATATTTCCAAGAAGTACCGTTTCCATTTACTTCCCTGGGTTAAGCTTAAATGGTGGGACTAATTTGTAATGTCAAAAAGAATTCACCTTTGAAAACCTTTCAATCCAGTCTTAAGCTTATTCACATTTATATTTAATTTATATTCTGGTTTACATTTATATTTAATGGAAAATGGGTTGGAGTCCACATTTCTGACTTTTTCCACTTGCTTTGATGTCAAAACCATATAGGTCTCAAACCTCATCCCAGAAATACCCACATTCACATCCCAGAAATACCCACATTCATATTCCACTGTGGGCTCGCTGATTTCATCCAGTGGGTTTGAATACATGTTGGTCAAAAGCAAGCAACTCTCGGAGAAGCACAGTTTAGCGGTATTAATAATAGCTACTAAATGGATTGTTCCATTTAAAATGAACCAGAAATTGACTTGCACAACAACAAAAAATTAAATATGACAGTGTTAGGTGTTTTGTTATTAATTAGTGGGCTGTCAGATTGATGCTAGATACATTTTAATATGTTTTTTGAAGACAGTGAAGGTGATGGTAGAGGTGATAGTGAAGGGTCCTTGATGAGAGGGTGTAAACTGTGGTGGTGGTGTCATAAAGGACTGTATGGAGTAAGCTATCTTGCCTTTTTCTATGAACTCAGGAGGTGTTTTTTTACATTAATTAGAATGGCCATTAATTAAGTTGCTTGATTAAGCTACATGTTTAATACATTGAGGTGAATAATAGATATCATAGCGATAAGAAACAAGCATTCAGACCATTTTGCGTTTGTTTTTCATCATCATTTCTTGCATCCACTTCAGATTTACACTCATGATGTCTATTCACTGCGTCCTTTGAAGTATGTATTAGTAAGTAAAGGTTGAAATGAAATTCATATTCAGACACTATGTGAAGGTTATATATAAAATTCTAGATATTAATGCTACACAAATAGAAATGTCCCTGTTAAAACGGCCCCATTTATGATTATGAAAAGAGTTGCCATTGGTTGGAAAAACATGAAGCAAGTGCCATCATGGTGAAGGTGAAGGAGCTGCCTTACATATCTCAGGGACAACATTATTCAACAGCACTTCCTAGCAACAACCTTTAAATAAGATCTTGTCAGCACAGCTCTTAGTATGTAAGCTAATGGAAGCACACATAATTGTCCCAAAACATCTTACTAAGAGTTAAGGTTAATCTAAATGCTGTGAGACTAATGATAGGTAAAGAAGGTAAGAGAGAAGCCAAGAGTTTCTCAAAAATAACTGCACGAAGACTCAAAGCAGCTGAAGCAACAGTTACACGCAGTACAATAAGTAACAAACTGCACCACAGTTGTCTACATTCCCACACCCCACACCCCACACAAATTCACGCAAAATGTACTCTGGTCAAATGAGACAAAAATAAAACTTTTTATCATGTTTGGAGAAAGAAGGGCAAGATAATCCAGCTCAGAGTAAAGTAAGGAGTCAGCTAAAAAGCTAAAAAGTATCAATATGACAACAGTCTCAAACACAGAGCCAAATAACCAATGTAAGGCAAACTCCTGTCTTAAATCCACTTGAAAATGGCATCCTAATAAGGGACCCTACAAAGCCTGGAGAGTTGATCGTTTTCAAAGAGGAATGAGCCAATACTGAGCCATAATACTCCAATAAAGCTTATTGTAGATACCATACAAATCTGATACTCTTTTTTAACAAGAAAACAGAAAATAATTCTTTCAAATACAAAAAACATAATATAATAAGGGAGAAACATTGCACAGAGAACATGGTATAGTAAGATGTCCCATTTGTAGAAACAGCGTAACAAATTGAGAGGTGTAATTTTTGCACATTTAGAACTAAATGTGTTTAAAAAACTAAATGCTGCACAAATGGAAACTCTAAATGTGGGATTTTAATGTACCACTTTTACAAACAGCAAGATATTCTTTTTGGCCACGCCCCATAAGTACAATTGGCTGTTATGTAACAAGGGGCTAGACTGCATGCTGTGATATGCCCTCAACAACATGGAGGATTTTTCTTAAATGATCATAAATCTAAATGTTAAATATGAAAAATATACCTCGCATTCTAAATGTGAAACTTCACAGATAGGGTTCGGTGAGACCTTTCCAACGACCCCACGTTCACCTCAAATTAAAGTAATGGGACACCCGGGCGAGGTGATATAACTCCGGATCTTCTGGGACTATTATGGCAAACAAGGGGTCTTTGGAAAGGTCTCATTGAGCCCTAACTAACTATGAAGTTTCACAGAGATTGATGGTTGCCCCATCTAGAAAAGCCGCAAGCATGTTCCGTTGGGGTATAAAGAATTGGGACACCTTACCCGGCTGTCTTGGCTTTTTCTTCTTTGTGCCTGAAGTAACTCCAAACTTTTGACATGTTGGCAAGTCTCACACACAACAGAAACTCTTATCACATGATGTATGTTCTCATGCGGTGCACATTGCAAATCACGTTATATGAGCTGTAATTATTTTTTGTATTTTTTAACGGACCGGATTACGTTTTTTATTCCTTCCCGATTTCCGATCCAGTAATTTAGGTCAGGTTCGGACCGATACAGAATATCGAATCGGCGCATCTCTAATTGTAGATGTGCCAAAGCTATAATTACCTTTGTTATTCATGTATACTCTCTACTTTCCTCAAATAAATACATTATTAAAACATATATTTGTTTATGTTTGAGCAAAGGTAAATATTTACATTTATTGTGGATATATGCAATGTAAGTTATTAAATTTCAAACGTCTCTTAATACTTGCCTCACTTCATTGTGCACAGACTTTTTGTTTTAGACATTGTAGTTTTTGATGCTCTAATAATCTGAAAAAGAAACAATAGTATATTATTGTGCACATTTTTCAGCTACTCTATTTTTGCTGTGTTGAGACACAAATGCATTTTCTCCTATCAGATGATTAATTCTATTAATTTAAATAGATACATCCCTAATACATGTGTGTTTAGTATTGTTAATATTCATTCTATACATTCTTTTTATTATATTATATTGATGAAACCTGTTTTCTTCTCTTAGACTGACTTTGTTTGTGATGCATGGAGGCAAATGTGTACATCATGTTCACATGCATAAAATATCAACACATTTCTGTCTCTCAATGTATCTAGTATGGACAACAATTTTGTAGATAATTTAAAGTAAATTCAATAAATGAATTTTTTCAGTGTACAGTGTATAATAGGAATTAATGACTCACATTCCAGTTAAAGGAAGCTGTGTGTGTGTGTGTGTGTGTGTGTGTGTGTGTGTGTGTGTGTGTGTGTGTGTGTGTGTGTGTGTGTGTGTG
>JBBPCW010000014.1:12428004-12441560 GCA_037974425.1 Phenacogrammus interruptus | reverse complement strand
TGGCATGACAGGTAGCCTAAAGCAAGGGTTTCTAAGAGCCCATTGAGGTTGCAGTAATGCTACTGATGTTCATAAGCCATTGTAGTAAGAGCAAAGGTAATTATACCTAAGTGCCAATGATTCAGAGCGGTATAATGGAAATTGTGTTGTCTTTTAATGTTACTTGTGGAACGTTACCTGCAGAATGAGCTGACATCCACCTGGAGCGCCAATCACCACATGGCTAATATCTTCGACTTCACACTGGATGAGCTGCAGAGCTTGAAAAGGTGAGATGAACCTGTCAGAAACTGGTAGTGAACGGGTCAATGGCCACACTTCTGAAAGAAAAGACCCAGCACAATTAAACGTCATAAGACTAATAGCCCATCTTCAGGGAAATGATCAAAATACAAAGGCTTTTCCTTTGTTTTGGGCGTATTAACACACACTTGCCAGATTTCAGTCATTTTTTAAATTATTTCAAATTCATGTCAACCAAATAAAACAAATCTTGTACATATGTGAGTTTATCGTTAGGTCTGTAATTAATTCCCTTTATTTATTCTGTCATATATGCATAAGAGTTTACATTAGCCACAACACTGAAACTGCTTATATTTGAAGTGAATAACATTTTGAAGTAAATAATTTTGGGGTGGGATATAATGGGCAGCAAGTGAACAGTCAGTTCATTAAGGCAATGTGTTGGAAGCAGGAAAAGGGGTAAGTGTGTGGATCTGAATAACTGGTCTTGTGGGGGTCTTGACCATTGATGAAGGGGTTAGATGGACCATAGTTTGTAAACTACAAAGTGCACCTATATGGTAAGTGGAGCTGATTACATGGACAATGAGTGTAGATATAAGGTAGCGAATTAATTGGCTAGTCGTGTAACTAACTTTTAACAGATCTGATATGCAGCTCATCTTTTTCCATCCAGTATTGATTGATGTAGCTGCACCAGAGGCTTAGACGTGGAAGACTGCTTCTCTTTGTGTATGCACTTTATAATAATTAAATCTTTTAATAATATAGTTCCAGTTCCACACCTCTGTCTCTCACGCTCTTTTTCTTTCTGTCAACATGTGGCATGCTTAACCTTTTTTGAATTGAATTAAACACCCATTTATTGGCTTCCGAACAATTGCTTTCATTTGCATGTGTTTCCCTTTAGAAAAATCTAAAAGGTTTACTCTGGCTTATTTTTCCCCTCCTCCAACAAAAATCATTTTTATCAAGGCGGTGGCGGGTGAAGTGATTTAATTACACTTCTCAGTAAAGGTTATCGTCTCCCGAGCAGGCCGGAATAATAAGCGTGTGGTAAACACTGCGGGGACAATTCGAGTGCAGCCGCGCTTTCAGACGCAAGAAAGGGAATCTATGAGGGCTTGTTGAAGTCTAGAAAGGAGCTTTCTGAAGTCTAGAAAGGAGGTCATTCTTAAAAGGCCATTTCTGGTTCATTCCTAAGCATTGAGTGCAGTCTTTTGAATCCTGATAAGTTCCATTATACTTCAAAATCCAACTGTGAAGTTCAGACCAAACGCCTGGCAGCTGAAATGATAAAAGACTGCACTGTACTGTATGAGGGTATTGTCTTTGCTTTGGGCTCATAAGTGACTTCTGTGTGAGAAAACGACACAAAAGATTTCATGGAACTAAAAACAACTTTTGTATATAGACCCATTTGTGTGCTGTATTCAAAGTACAGAAGACTATGAACAGTGAAAAATGAAATGATTTAAACAATGAGAGAAAAATATAAGAACAAAAAAATGAAACAAAAATAAAATGTAATCAAACAATATATATCTATTCATAGAAGCTAAACTTAACTGTAATTAAAGCCAAGAAACTGCATTAACTGTAGTAAAAGCCAAGAAACTGCATTAATTAGTTAAAGCAAAGAAAGTGTACAGCAATTTAACTCTCTTTCTCTCTCTCTCTCTAATTCTGTCTCTGTAGCACTAGTTCAGGTCGGACCTTCAGTCTGGATCAGGACTCCACAGATGCTGCCAGCACTTCAGGCTCCGCCACCACCAGTGTATCATATGACTTCAGGTACACATTTTCAAAAGTCTGTTTACCCCTTATAATGAAGAATAAAGCTTGTGGATTTATGGATCATCTAAGGACTATATGTTTGCCTATTCAATGCATGGTAACCACTGCAGTAATTCTTTAACTTCCCATCAATCTGTCTTGTAGTTGAGAAAAAGGTTTTGTTGGCCTAAAAAGAAGAACAAGAGATGTCTGGCTGTTTAGCAGAATGAGTCATGCATAGTGCAGCAGCTGCATTCAGATACAGCTTACCTGTGTCATGTATGTCATAAAGTCACCAAACAGATCTAACAAAATCAGAATAATAGTTGACAATCAATTCCTATAGCCAGATGTTAAGATTCTTTGTTAAGATATTATGTTAAGATTCAACATATGCACTTTAATGCAAATACTTTGAATTTGGTATACTGGGTACTGAAATGAAATAAATGACCTAAATGTGAACATAAATTCTGTAGCTTAGGAAAATTTTCCTGAGTCTCAAAGGCTTTCGCTGTGTTATATTTACGATTAAGTCTGGCATCACTTCAACTGGTAAGCCGTTTTTCTGTCGTTTTTTTTATTTGACTGACCAGTGTGTTCTGCTGAGCTACAGGGACATGGTTTGCTTTTGGGGAAATGCCAAAGTGAATTCATTGACCGTTACATGGAGGAAGCTCACAGGGTGTCAGTTGGTTTGTATCAGACTATAAATACTATCTATACTTCCAGATGACCAGTCTGGATGTTCAGTGCCCAGCTGTTTAAATTGTTAAATTAAGGGGCATATTTCCTTTACCTTAGGTGATTAAATATGTGCTTTGATTTAAATGGGATATATATTTTACGTATGTATAATACATAACATTTAATATAAAGATCAGTTGTTGTAAATAGGATTAGTTTGTGGGAAACAACAGTTTTATGATTTTTCAGTTAAGTTGTTGTCTCTCCGTAAAAGTGGTTGTCATGATTGTCCTTACACAGCACATTTTACATTTACTTGGACGCAGGCATACGCTCAGTGAAATTGATTCAAGAAACTACTTAAGAGAGAACCTAAGGCCTTTTGTGCGACTCATTCCTTAAGGGCTTGTTTACCTTAAGAGAAAACTTTACCCAAGACGTTTTATGGACTTTTAGACTACTGCTTTTTGCCAAGGGTTGCAACAGCAAGTATTCTGTGGAACCATATCCTCGGTGATCAAAGAAGAACAAGTAGTGTACTTATTTCCTTATGGATTTAAGAGTTCTTTTAGTGACATGACTAAACTCCCACAAGTGTGTGGCTCTTCCTTTGCATTCTGAGAGGGCGAACATTTGCCCTTAGTGGATTTAAATGTGACTGCTCTGAATGTTTTCATCAATTTTTGATTTTTCTGGGTTGCATACATTTCATTTTTCCTAACCTCCTTGACCCTCTGAGCAGCCACAAGTCACTCTAGGGTGTGAGTCAACCCACACATTGCTGACTGAAACAGAAACTGACCGTGTCTCATTGTTGAGCTTTGACTCATTGTTGACTCCTCTCTCTGCCCTGTTTTACTATTTCAAACCGTTCTTTTTATGATTTCAAAGCCGATTTCTTTTTACTCTGACCAGCCCAGTGAAGTATAACGTTTGGTTTTAGCCCTGCTCTGAGGGTGGTATGTCCCATCCTCTTTTGCCTTATAGTGCAGGTCAAAGAATAGTGCTGGATCACAAGAAACTGTCACTGCAGCAACTCACCTGCCATAGCTCAGTCACCACTGCCCTGCAGCCAGAGCAGCTTCTATTGGTCACCTCAGCCGGCGATGGATTAACCACCCCTGACAGCCTGTGGAGAAATATGATGACAGATTATGGATTATTTACTGTGACAGGCTCTGGTAGAGCAACAGAACTCCTTTGTGGGTCTCTTGACTGAAGACTTAAGAAAGCCTGGGAGGAGCGAACTCTAGTTCCCAGCTTGTGTTGAAACTGGCCTGTGGGGATTCTGGCCAAAACACTGTTTTAGTAGCTGAGAGCTATATGAGCATGGTACTGGGCCACTTTGTACACATCACTCTATCCTTAGTCCTGTGTATGTGTACGTGTGTGTCTGCACATGTGCCTCTGTGTGTGTGTTTTAATTCTTTTTATATCTCTCCTTTTTTGTCTCTCTTTGTGTTTTATTTCCTGGGAGAGTTTTGAAATCTGACGTTCCAGGACATTATTGACATTCTGTGATGGAACTTCTTTTGTGCGTCATGTTTTTTCATCTCTGCGTTCCAATGGTGCAATTTATCCTGGATGTCTGAAGCTCATCTAATACCCGGCTGTGACGCTCCACGTCCCCTGGGCCAGTTCAGGATGTAGTCAGTAATCGGTTTCATTCCTCCCCCCCCTCACCCAGCCCTGCTGCATTCAATTTGGCCTGCTGTGAGAAACCGAGGGCCTATGCTTACAATATCAGTGTGTGTGTCTGTCTGAAAGAGAAATAGAACAGAAAGGACTTGGGAATGGTCTCTGCTGACAGTTTTATTTATTTTAGGATATATGCTGCTCATTAGCATTCTCTTTCTGCTCAGCATGTTTATTGAGGAGAAGAACATACACGTTGTGTTTGTACATATATTTATATATATATATATGTGTGTGTGTGGGTGCGGGTGTGTGTGTGTGTTTGTGTGACTGGAAATGGTGGTGCGAATCACTGCAGGCTTGGAATCCCAGGGTCGTCCCCTGCTGTGCCTGGTCACAGTGGGATAGATCAAACACACCACTTACATGTATTTGCTTCCCATGCTTCGCTTTCATGTACTAATACTGCAGCGCTCCAGTTCCTGTTTTAGCAGCTTTAATCATTCTCAAACAGCGACTCAGTGCAAGGTTTTACAATCTCACTCTGCTCAGTTCCCCCACAGCGGCATGTATTGGCGTAGAAATGGGGTTCTTATGCAGATTTGGAAACTCCCAAAAAGATTTACTGAAGAATAAATAAAATAATAGGAAGTCCATCTATGTGACCTTTAAATGGTAAAACACCTACAAATCCAGGCAACTGCTGTACGCAGAAATGAAATATCTTAGTGGAGTAGAGCTACATCTAGTGACAGATCATGGAATAACTTTAATTTTGGAGGCAAATTGAATGCTTCTTTCTTTTAAAATGTTTGGATTACAGATTAGATAGCTGCTTCACAACCTCACCCCATACTACATTTTCTATCATTATAGCGCTGGAATTCAATTAAAATTGAAAACCCAAGAAGTCCTCTGTAGTCATTCCACTTAAACTGCATGACAGATGGTTAGAATTTTCCTCAAACAGAATGTTGCAATGTGGGAAACCTCCAGAAGAGATGGTGGGAACATTACCTCTGCCATTGCTCAATGGCTTATTAATAGCCTGAAACCATTTATCAGTCCTTGTTCATTAGTAAAAGGGAAAGCAGTGCTCAATCATTGTTATTTAATATTATAATAAATAATCTTAAAAGCCTATCTAGCTTTCTCACATGATCTTTAACAGCATGGGCCATTATCACCTTTAAAGTTACTTGTCAGTCATCAATGGTTTAGTAGGCTGACAGATTAGTATATTTTTTCCAAATCATTCAGCCCTCTGATATACTGTGTCATGTCGTATTAATTTATTGTCATGCTAGCACAAGTGCTTGGAATTTGCCTTATTGAGCTCAATGCATATAAAATTCCACAATATAGCGTACACATGTGATATGGGTCTTGAATAAACTTGTAACAGCACTGATCCATTGATCTTCATTGTGTGCAGGAAGAATGTAGGCAGTCGGAAGAGAAAGTATCCCTCATCCAATTACAGTGTGCTAGCCAGTAAGAGGGAGGTGCTGGAAAGTGAGATGAGCCCTGTAGGTCTACCTGGGGACAAACCACAGGGTGCCATCGACAGCCACACCTTCGAGAGCCTCAGTGAGGACGACTCGTCCCTCTCTCACCTGAAGTCCTCCATCACCAGCTACTTTGGCGCTGCAGGCCGGCTCACTTGTGGCGAGAAATACCAGGTCCTGGCACGCAGAATCACCCCAGAGGGCAAGGTTCAGTACCTGGTGGAGTGGGAGGGCACCACGCCCTACTAAGGCCCTTACAGGAGGAGAGGAGTACAATGATGAGTACAGTATTCTCTACTTCCAGTTCTGGAGAGCCATAGCACTGCATAGTTCGAGTTCAGTGTTTACTCTGCTCCATAACTGACTGAGCTCATAAAAGGCTCAGTAATCAGCTGAGCTGGGTTGAACTAGACAAGGATATGTAACCTAACGATAGAAAGATTGGCTATTTGAAGAATACAGATGTGCTTCCCAAAGGTAGTCAGGAGATCTTAAATGTGGCAAGAATATTTTCCACTTCATCACAATTTTGTTGAATTATGAACATGCATTGTAACTCCTCTGGTGGTAGGTTTTAGAAATTAAAGGAGACATCCCTAAAGGTAAGAGGACACATCTGAAGGTATCTTAAATGAGATGTCAGGATAAGTTGGCTTAAGGTCATCTCGGCAATGTGGCGAGAATTGAGAAATTGGACTGTGTGCGGTGCTGAGACCCTCCAGGACTGGATCAGAAGAACACTGGTTTAGACAATGACACATGTACTAAAGGGGTTTTCTCTTTGCTTTATTCTTTTTTTTCCTACCACACTTCACATTTCAGAGTTCTAGTTTTCTAAGTTTAGGTTCTATTCTCGTTGGGTAGTGAAGTTTGTAATAATTCATCGTCACAGTGTCCTGTTGACAGAGCACTATGATCAGCACAGAACACGGTTGTCTGGTTCAAATGCTTAGCATATACTACTTATGATTCACATATTTTTGGTCATATACTGGTTTAAGTTTTAGTGTCAAAATGAACTGTACAATTTTATGTTCCTTTCCATTTAAGGTGTTAATGATGAAAAGTAAAACAGCTGATGAATGTTAACCTTTATCTGATAAATGGTATTTCAAGCTGTTTCCTGCCAAATGATGGCAAAATAGAGACTCTGCTATTTGGCTACATAAAGGCCTTGACGAGCCCGAATAATTTTCCAGTATTTTTTTAAATGACTTAATTTAATATCTGCTTCATGATGTAGTTAATGCCAATGTACAATATTGATATACTCCTTGTTCACCCTGTTAGTAGATTTGGTGGTGTTGGAAGTTTCAGTTAGATTTAGACGAGTACATGTAATGTGGTCATCTCGGAATGATACAGACCGGTTAAAAGTATCTACAACACTATAATGGAAATACTGAGTGCTGTAAGCATCTAGTTTTGCAGAGGTAATGGTACTTTTTTAGTGGTAAGTTTTTTTCATACTTTAGATTACAGAAAAAAACATTGGGTGTGTTAGTAGTTTTAAATATGGTTTTAGTCTGCACTTTTGTTTTTTTTATTCAGTCATAGTTTGCAAACTTGTAGGTGACTGTAACCAAAGCAATGCAAATATTATTGTAAACATTTGTATGATAGTATTTCCAGTTGTGCATGCTTTTCTCCATCATGACGGATGTAGTACAGAACGGTTTGGTTTCCAGTGGAGTTACGGAACACTTCCAGCATACAGTAGAGCAGGCACTATGTGTGGTATTGGTCCTGAAGTGCTGCCGCACTATGCAGTTCAGAATACCTTATCTAAGTAATTATCTGATCCTTCACAATAGGACTGGGCGATATGTTATCATCAAGGTAAATTATACCTCAATAAATTTTTCCGAGTACATCATCGATATTACAGGAAAACCAGTTTATGGGGTTTCCCTTATCTGGAAGGGCTGCACATTTTCATTCCAAATAAGTACTTGTGTACTTTGATTACACTTGTTTAATGAGTTACATAATTTAACTGGTATGCACCAAAAGAAAAATTTTCTTTGGTGTGTGTGTATGCTCCCAGAGTTCTGTGCCTTTGCGTGGTTCCGAGGGGGTTGGTGGTTGTGGTGGGGGAGTGGGGTTGGTGGTGTGCACGCCAGGCCCTGGGGGGCGGGGTGTCCGTGACTTGGCCTATGTCTCTGTGTGGTTCGGGGGATGTTATGCACGCAGTATGAAGTCACAAATTAGGAAATTAGGTTTGCATTTGCGCTGTGAAGACTTAAAACTGGTGTGCATTTTTCGTACCACTTAGGTCTATTCTAGGCTTGCATACCACTTATGTCAGTCCCTGTCTATAGGTGCATTTCCATAGGTATACAGGAACTGTGCTGTACCTAAACTTTACTGCGATGTACATTGCTTTGATTTTCTATTGTATCTTTTAGCCCAGAAACATTGTATATGGCCTGTCATGTTCAAAAACGCGTCCTTGGAGTGGTACCAGCGGAGAGGTTTTCTGTCAGAGCTGCTTTTGTTATTGTGATCTTTTATTAATTACAGTCATTTTTGAGTCTTTAAGTTTTTCCTCAGCATTATTTAACTGTGGAACGAATAGCTAACCCAGCTAACTTGTTTGTGATGTCCTGGTACACCGTCACATTTCTCACAGCGTTAAAGATAAATTTGTTATTGTCATAGACAACTCCCACTGAAATCTATCTTCAGTCCAAGTAGATAGTAGTGCTCATGCTTTGTTGACTTCCCAGTTGTTAGTCTGTTTCTCCATTGTTGTTTATTTTTGAAATGAGTAAAAAAAAAACCAATGGTCTCTTGCAAAAGTTGTGATGACAACATTTCGACCAATCAAAAAGCAGTGCGCTTTCCGCTTGACTGTGCTTTTAGCTCTGCCATCAAGCAGTCACAGCACAAGTATCAGTCGGGTACAGGTTGCTTTATTTATAATGGAAAAACAAATGTTCGGTGCAGTATGGCACGGTTCCTTGTGCCAGTGGAAAAGCTTGTGGTTTAAAATGTGTCGCTACAGTTTTGCTGGTTCATTTCAGGTTTGCAAACAAGTATCAGGAAAAATACCCATAACATAATATGATATTCTTGTCATAACGCCCAGGAATATTTCATGAGCGGAATAGGGTGTTAAAGCAGAGACAACTCTTAACTGTGCAGTGCTTTGGTTCTTCAGGACTAAAACTGCCCATCTTTGGCAAAATTCTAGGTAGTGTAAATATCCATTTGCAATAGCCAACTGTTGTTCTTGCAGACAAGTCAGACCACTTTTATTGAACTCCTTCAGCATTCTGAGTTTTAGAAGTGTGTTTCATAATGTGTCATTTTCCAAAGAATATCCTCCTCATAGTTTCTTTTTTAGCCATGGCTGCGTATTCGAATCCTAAGTGAAGGTGGATTTAGTCTTTCATCTACCGAGTTTCAGTTGACTGGAAAATGTATGTTTGAAGTTCGATATCTCTGTGTATCATATTAGTATTCTGAATTTATTCGACATTATTAGTTTATACAGTGTTAAAAAGATGAAATATACGTTTATTATTTACATGTATATAATTAGAGAAATGTTTAGCCCCCTTTCTCGGATTGCACTATTAACACATTTTCTCAGCTATGCAAGCTATTATTGGTTAATTGATTTGTCATATATTTTATAATTGATTAGAGGGAAAAAACTTTTTTTTTATACAAAGCACTTACTCGTGCCACTTGTTGAATTATATAAAATGGTATATAAAACATATTTCCCCAACTACAAACATGTATGCAAATTCATACAAATCCCAGTACCATAGATAATGTGTAACTCCAGTTTTAACATCGTAGATCATCATGTTACAGTAGCGGCTGCTAGTTAAGCTGCTGATTCTGAAGTTCTTTCAAATCCTCTGGTTTCTACGTTTAAGTTCAAGTTGTGAGCTGCTGACATGACACAGCAAACACTTTCACCAAAAAGCCCAATGTGAGCGTTTCTTTGAGCTGCTGAAATTAATTTGATTAGCAACTTGAAGGGAAGGTTGGTTTTAGAGCCACTTTCTCTTGTCTTCTTTCCATTGGGAGAAAACTATAAATGTTTTGGTCCTACAGAGAAGCTCCAGCATGCAAAACACAAACAATCTCCTCCCAGACCATCCTGACGGGGCTTAAAGTGAACTGAGATAACCACGAAAGTGTTTTGTACGACAGTGTTATGATGTAACATGCTTTAAGCTGTACAGAAGGAACTTGTAGGTCTTTTTTTTTTTGCAATTATTCATCATGTATGTTAGATATGTTAACATAGGTTTTGCAATATGTAAAATGGTGTCATTCATGAACAATTCACTTGAGTTTTGAACAATAAAAAGCATTTTGTCAGAAAGTGATGGTTACTTTTGTTTCCTTTTCAATTTTCCAGAAGTTTACTCATAATCTTTGTACACTTGTATCAGTTTGGAAAAACATTTATGTTAAACATTTTAAACATGGTGATATATTTCCTCTTTTGCTTAGTCCATGTAGTGTTTTTTTATCCTCCCACTATAATTACTAAAACTGGAGTCATTTGCAGGAAGGACATTAGCAAATTATTGTCTCAGAAATCATTTGGAAATTCTGCCGACTGTGGACGTACTGAACAACACTAGACAGTAGAGGACGCCAGAGCAACACTAGTTAGTAGTGGTCGACTGAGGGAGCAATAATGTACACTAAATGGACGAAAGTATTGGGACACAAATAGTGTGAAAAAGCACAAATTACCACAGAAACACTCCAAAATGTGTGGGAGCAGTTAAAGCTGCGAAGCTGGGCCCCACTCCAAAAAAATATGTAAAGTCCCAGTTAGTGGAATGGTCATGCGTCCCAATACTTTTGTACATATAGTGTACGTACCAGAATTCAGTGCTTGACAGGTTCAGCATCAGATTTTGACCATTCATATTTCCCAAACACTGCATCTCAATGTCCAAAATCTGCAGCAGAGTGCCAAATGAACCTTCTTTCAGGTCTGTTTTAATGAAGTACTCGGGATTCTCTGACAGTTATAGAATAAAAAAAGAAAATAGTTAATGAACATAGTTAATGTGGTGCATCATTTCTCTTGTATTTACTTAAACAAACGAGCAACTGGAGACTAGTCTGGGAGCCTATAGTCATTTGATCTCGACATAATCCTAAATTTACGGAATATAAGGAGAAAATTGGTATGCGAAATGATTAATAAGTGACAGTAGCTCATTCCTCTGCTAGTCAGAGGCCATGGCTGCTCTCCAATCCTTTAATCTCATCAAGGTGTTAACGGACGGTAGCTCACTGTTAATCCTCCACACGGGTCATTTTTTTCTGCTCACAAGAGTAACAGAAGAGTTTCACTGCCTAGTACCTAGGTGTGGTTCAGGGTATAGCAAGCAGTGAGATGGGTAATTTTGTGTTAAGGTGTTAGTCCAGACAGAAGAGCTCCAGATGTCAAGACCGGTCCCCGCCCGTTGTCAGTTCCAGGGCTGGATGGGGGTGACAGGTAAGTCCTCCTCCACTCTCCTCTGTTTTCTCCCTGTTCTCAGTCAGAGAAAGCCCGTCTAAATCCTCCTAATCACTCCGTGGACTTCATTTAGGCAATGTGCCTCCAAGCCACGGTTGCCTGATCCACGCGTGTGTTTACACTCTTTGGACAAAAGTTTTGGGACGCCCGCCCATTCCACCAACAGAGACTTTAATGACAAATAATTACATTCATAAACAACTGTTTTCTTTCATTTGTTTTCTTAAACTGTTAGAGAGTTCCTAGTACTTTATTAAAACAAACCTAAGACAGGCTTCATTGGGCATGAATGGTAACTGTTAGAGATTATGCAAACTGAGAGACAATGTTTGAGCGTTTCTGTTGGAATTTGTGCCCTTTCTTTCTGTAGCGCATTTATGAAGTCAGGTACTGATGTTAGACGGGAAGGCCTGGCTCGCAATCTTCGTTCCAGTTCATCTCAAATGGTTGGACCGAGCGCTTTGTGCTCTGGGGCACAGTCATGCTCGACTAGAAGCATTATGTTGTCTAAAATGTCTTTGTATACTGAAACATCAATATTGTCCTTCACTGGAAATAAGAGGCCTAGGCCAAACCCCAAAAAATGTCCCAAAACTTTGTCCATGCAGTGTTTAATCTACAGTGTGTTTGGTTTTCAGATAAATGTATAAAATGATAAATGTATTAAATTAGAACGAAAACATTTTAGGTGGACCTGTAGACTATTTTAATGTAACTGTATAACACTGAATGAAGATATAGAATGAGCTGGAACGTGGAAGCGATGATCATGAGGTAGACAACTGGAGACAGCACTGGACTTTATGGATTCTTTGCAGATATGAGAAGCTCATCAGTCCACTGGATATCTTGTGGTCAGCCGTTGCCCGAGCCCTTTGGATGGCGGATAAAGTTCTGCTTGCTGACTGAGTGTGAGCTGGTTCTGCTGGACAAAGCACAGGTGGGTTCTGCAGGGGGCTAAAGAGCCAGGTGGGGTTTCCTTTAGTCAGGGCTTTCCTGACAGGTAACATAACAAAGATGGTATTTGTATTCTTTAGAGCTGTAGGTTGTACTTTTAGGGGGCTGTGGAGCAGTCAGTTACAATGTCACATAACACTGTTACAATGTAAATGGGATCCTCGGGTTACAACAGTCTCAACTTGATGTTTCGAGTTTATGACGCTCACACCCACTTCCATTCGGTTTACAACGTTAGCCTCGTACTTATGGACTACGTGGGCAATGTAGTTTGGTTGCTCACGATGGATTAATACACAGTAACTGCCATATGAGAGAGAGTTTTCCTTTTTCGGTTTCTTAGCTGTGTTTTTATGATTTTACACCTGTGTTAGGATAGGTATGTGATGTAGACTGGGGTGTGTTTTGACTAAAACCAAAATTCGGGTTACATCACTGTTAAAGGAACGGAGACCTCCTTTACCAAACATCCTTTAAAATATGACCAAACATCTTTGAAACATACAATGAAACAACAACCTTATAACCACTGTGTAGTGCAGTGAATAACATGAATTATCTTGTCAAGGGGTGATATATATTAAGCAGCAAATAGTCATTTCAGCAATAGGATCTGAGTGTCTTTGACAGGGGATAAACTGGGGATAAACTGGATCAGAGCAGGTCTTGTGGGATGGTTCTGGTATACGCAGTGGTCAGTAACTACCAAAAGTTGTCCAAAGAAGGAAATCTGGTGAACCAGTGGCAGGGTCATGGGAGCCCAAAGCTTTCTGACCTGACCCCACGGAGGTAACTGCAGCACAGATTGCTGAATAAGCTGGCAATGATAGAAAGGTGTCAGAACACATAGTGCTTGCTGTATAAGGAGTTGCTTATTTTGCTAACTGGTCAGAGTGCCCATACTGATCCTGGCCACAGCCACAGTGCCTATCATGGGAATACAAGCATCAGAACTGGACCATGGAGTCCTAGAAGAAGGTGGCCTGGTCTGATGAATCGTGTTTTCTTTTTCATCCTGTGGACGGCTGGGTGGATGTGTGTTGCTTACCTGGGGAAGAAGGTGAGGCAGTGTAATGCTCTGGGCAGTGCTCCGCTGGGAAACCTTGTGTTCTGGCGTTCATGTGGATATTATTTTGACCCGTAGAACCTACCTAAACATTGTTGCAGACCGAGTACATCTGATGAAGAATATGTGGGATGTGATGAACAAACTAGTGCGATTTGTGAAATCTTGCAAAATA